>JARFIY010000306.1:0-29741 GCA_036346155.1 Sinelater perroti | reverse complement strand
CAACGAAAGTCATATTATTTTGATCTTTTTGTTTTATTTCTAAATAAATGTTTGCTAAACGACTCATAAACAAATAGCGCGGAAATAGTTTGTTATATGTCAAAAGTAATTGACAGAAAAAAAACGTGTATTTTAGACAAGTTAACGTGCCACTCGCCGTTGTTACAAAACGGCGAATTTTGGTCAAGATTGTGTTGAATTTTAAGTAAGAATTTTCAAATCAAAGCAACCGCCACTTAAGCCATACACCATAAAGGTGTACTCAAGAAATGGTTTTATTTAACTCAAACTATACGTTCGTACTACCTTATGCTGGACGAAGAAACACCCCACAGAACCTGCAAAAGCTAACGTTTCATTACAAAAGTACTGTTTATGGCAGCTGTAGCTAGTTTAAATTGGAATATGGCCTTTTGTTTACCATGAACCGGCTCAAAGGAACTCCAAGAATAGAGCCAAGGAAACAAAAGAATGCAAGAAAATAATTTTTGAAAAAGTTGTTTAGAAGCAATTATGTTAGCAAAAGGAGGAAATTCCTATAAGATTTCGTACTTTAATAGGGCGAAACTTTGTCGTGAGGGACGATTACAAACAGCATTATCATGTTGCATGGAACCTGTGGAGTCAGCTACGTCGTTGCTAAATTAAAACTTTTTATATTATTATATGTTTTACTAGATATTTGTAACCATTTTATAAATAAAATTATTCTAATTAAATAAAATTGTAAATGCATATCTGTTCGGGTGCTTTTCTTCCGGGCGCTCGTGCGCCTTTACAAAAGATACTTAACTTAGCGCCACTACTGAATTAGAGGCGCTCGGATGCGCCGCCGCAGGGCCTTAGCGAGAATTAGGAGCGCGCGCTCGCGGGTGGTGCCGCGCGACAGGGTCAGCGCCAGACTTGACTCGAGCCCGTCGAACCTTCAAGGCGTTTCGCAAGTACGCTGCTTTCAAGGAAGAGGGACTGCATGACAAGGACACCGTTCAGTGCGGAATCGTGAGGGTTGTTGTGTATGCGTCCTCTTGTGTTGTAGGGCATTGTGTGTGCCTTGAGGAAGGAGTCCACCGAGAGATTGTGACCCTTCCGCGGCGTAGCGCTTAGCGCTCCCGAGCCCTCAGCGGCCATGACCGTCTCACTGGTCATTCCCCCAGGCGGTGCGGTGACCATACGGGATAGACGGTGCTGCGCACACACACGTCCAGGTAAGAGAGCTTTCGTTGCGTGCAAATAGGTACCTCGCCGCTTAGCGTAATTGCGTTCGCTCCTCTGCGGCGTTGTGATACCTTTGGTTTGTATTGTCATTTACTATTGTTCCTTTAGTATGTTTTGTATTTAGTTTAAGTTTTACAACTACCAATAAATCCTAGTCTTGCCCCGGCTTACCTCTCAAATCGCGAAAGGTTTTATGCCTAGGCAAGTAGTAACTTCGCCTAATCCTTTGGGTTTTTATTGTTTGGACCTGCTTTCACTCAATTCTTAACTAAAGCTTACCCTTACGGTAATTTTAATTAACTTTAGCAGTATCTGGTTACTGGGTTGTATAGGGAATTGAACAATATCATCTACTCGGACGTGACGTTATCCAAATTTCTGTCACCCGTGAAACTGTGTAATAGTCTTATTCTTTAGGCTGTTTCATCCCCGAGGGAGTAAGTAAAAGTGATACCATCAAAAACATAAAATGTTCAAAATGCAAGTCTCGCAACGCAGTCCTTCCATCGCCAAAATGTTGTGAGATCTCATGTAAATCAAGTCATCGGTTATTTTAGTTAGTATATATGAAAGCACCTATTTAAAAACTTTCTTATAAATTGTTTCCTAATTAGTTACCTACCAACATTTATAGCGACCGTATCAATATTAGACATGTTTATTTCTATAATAAATATAATAATGACTTGGATATCCCACAGCAACATAATAACATAAGAATAATCTACTATTTAAGTGTCAGTTCTGACGCCCGGTCATTTAACAGCCTCTCCTGACCGCGATTTGTCCGGAGTGAAGTTGTCGCACTTATCGTGATGGCAATTCATTCAGAGACTCCAGCAGGATTTCTGGAAACGTTGGAGAGACGAATATCTTCACACATGTTTTCAGTTAGGGAAAATTTCCGAGTTCCACCCTAATCTGGACGACATTGCCCGTGTTGCCACGGGGCGTACGACCAATGGGTGTGTCAAGCGATCCCTAGTTAAACTGCGTATCTTACTGGCGCTGCAGCAATCTTAATTAAGTCTTAGGTATAACTCGCTCGATCATTTAAGTTTATTTGGTTTTAATTACTTTAAGAAAATTACCTCATTGGTAATTTTGGTAGGCGTATGTTTCGTGCACACCTCTAAGCCACCATTGGCCCTAATTCCATCTCTACCCCAACCTTGGCTTGTCCGCTTGCTCACCCTATTCATAGCTAAAGAGATTTTACAAAGAAAAGGACCGTATGACCACCGACCCAGCATTCTAAGTTAAACAGAACGTAACTGGCCACTAACCGAAGCTGACCATACTTTGACTTTCAATTTAAGCAAACCAAATAGCGCGCTTTGGTTACGCTTTGTCTGTTCCTTTTTTTGTGTATTTTGCACCCGTCCGTGGTGGTCCAATGATTCTATATCTGGCCAAGTAAGAACCCACCCCCGGATTTGACGCCGCCAAGCCGCCCACTGGATTTTAATATAACTTAATTTTCTTATTCGCGTTTTGTATTTTATCTTCCATTAATTTCTTTGTTTGTTTTCATTAATTTTTTTTCACGTTATTTTCTTGTGAATATTTATATGTGTAAAATAGTAGATAGTTTACACACCTCTGTTTTATTTTATTTGTTTTTTGTTTTGTGTGCATTTGAGTTAAATCTAATTGTGCTTAATATCAAGCACTAGTAATCACTAAGACGACAAATTTCTTTCTAATGGTTTTCTGTTATGAACTAATAAGTTTTACGAAACATAACGGCGAAGAGCCGCGTGGACGCTCCTGGATAACGGAGTTTCCTGTACTCCTGCCGGCCTCCTGATTATTTGGTGCTCTGCCTGATGAAGGCGTCGCGTTAACCGCATCCTCGTTAGTAAAGCCCGCGGTCTGCGTTTCTACTTTCCGGGTTTGCACACAACGCGTTCGGATTTAGCTCTCAGCTCCTCCCGAACGCGCTCAAATTTAATCACATGTTACCTTTAGTCGAGGCAAATTAGTAAAAAGCTCGAAATTTTTAGCGAGTACACGTATCGAGACGTTATAAGGCGCATTCGATTCGTAAGAGCATCAAAAAAAAAAATGTTACCACATATTTTTTTGTTATAATGCGAAAGTGCATTTGTACACCCAAAAAAATGCATTTATTTGATGAGTTTTTTGCAGGCCCAAAATAATATTTTATATCTCGCTTAATATTCGACAAAATAAGCTCATTTCCGTTACTCCGGAGTTTTTGGGGTCGTTGATCAGGAATACGATGCTTAGAAAGCGCCTCTATACCCTCGGGGGCATAATTCTGGGGATGGGGGCGAATTTAGGAAAAAACTCAAATTTGTTTGTTTTCCGAGTTTAAACTGTCTATATAAGGGTTTTTGGATTTGCTGATCACGAATATGATGCTCAGAAAGTGCTCCGATGCACTTGGGGGTATAATTCTGGGGATGGGGGTGATTTTGGGAAACCAGCTAAAAGTTGTTTGTGTTTTTAAATTAAACTGTTTCAATAAGGGTTTTCGAAATCTCGGATAACGATGTTGGTTCTCAAATTAAACTCCAACGCACCGAAGAAAATGCCCTGGGGCACTTTAGGGAAAGGATACACTGGGGCATCAAAGTACGCGTACGGCCTTTGTAATTAGCTGGATGTTCGCCACCGCATAACACACATTTTGCCGGTTTACCATCTTTTTTATTTTTAGGACAGGTGCGGTAGTCATGTAGCTGCGCACATTTGACGTATCTGGCTGGTCTGGTACATCGGTTCCTCGTGTATCCGTAACATTGACAATTCTTACATTGTGGAATCTGGACTTTCTTTATGGGTTCTTCGAATGTTACTAGCGCATTTCCTATGTGTTTAATATTGAAGATTTCTTTGTTATTTAGATTACGTTTAACATCGATGAAGAAGGTATTTTTCTTCTGCTTTGTTTCTCTGTTTATGACGTTCATGATGTTTATCACCTCGTGACCCTCTTTCATTAATGCTTCGTTTATTGAGTTAACATCCGTAGAGAAATGCATATGTTTTAATACAACTCTGCTAGTTTTTTCCTCATCTAATGAGTAGGTATGTCTAGCTACTTTATTTTGATCAAGAACATCTCTGAGTTTCTTATAATCTTCAACGCTTTTGGTTTGCAATTTAACCTTATTTTCTTGCATTATCTGATAGAAGTAGTTCTTTTTGTCGATGTGGCTATTTACAAGATTTAGCAATGGGTTTATTGCTGTTACATAATGTAGTATGAAGGGAGGAACTTGTGGAGTGTTTACTTTGTTATCTTCTTTGATGAGGCTTCTTTGTTTGTGTTCGAGAGAGTTTCATATCTGTTAGTGACAGCTGTTTGTAAAATTACTTGCTTTGTTTTTTGTGAGGAAGGATTGTTATTTTTCCTTTTCCTGTTACGTGTTCTAACTTCTTAGAAGTCATTAAGCGTTATGACTTCAGATTTGTCACTGCTGACCGACATGATGTCTTCATTGAGAATGGTGTTATTAATAGGTGTTCGTGAAGTTGTGCTGTTTAGTGAGTAATTCATTGACATAGTTGGATTAAACGTTTGTATATTGTTAAATGACGTATCTGTAATTCTTGGTACACGAAGCATTTCACTGTAGGTTAAATTTTGTGGTTGTGTGTTTGTTAGATAGTGCGATGGTGCTTCCTGTTGATATAGCTGAGGTGTGAGTATTTGCTGGGGGTTTTGCCAGTGAATTATTTGCTGGGGCAGCTGATATTGAGGCTGTCACTGCATTTGCGTTTGTGGATTATAAAACATGTGAACATCACTATTATTTGTTGTTTGTTCGGAAGCTGGGTGTTTGGATATATAGGAGCTCCCGAATTTGTATTGTACATGTTGAATGTTTGTATGGGTTTAGAAAGTCTTGTTGTTACCTGATTAACAGCTGTATATATGATTTACAGCTGAACACAGCAGATAACAACGGCACGGACCCGATACTGCGCTCGATTTCTGTAGGTTATCGCACTCTGGGCACACACTTCCGTACTCTTGCTGGACGAAAGTAAAAGATGCCCTCGCTGGGTGAAGGCCCTGGTTACTAGCCGGAGGCCCTGGTTGCTGGGCAGAGAGCCCTGCCCGCAGGTGCCGCTGACTCCGCTGAAGCCCGTCCCTGGTGCCACTGGCGCCGCTGGCGCCGCTGAAGCCCGTCCGCTGTATTGACTCGCACGACCGTACAGGAACAGAACTCGCGCCAAACTATAATTTAAGTTTGTTAGGTAAAAATGTAGAATTGTAATTATGCAATATGTTAACCTGCAACATACATACTTTTTTTTCTCAACTCTTCACTGTTTAGCTGGTAACCCTTGTTCATTGTACCGGGTGTCGCCACAGACATTTGCTTTGCCCTCGTTACCGCCACCCGAGTATTTCCCGCGAGACTCGAATTTCGCGGTCGCGTAACGTCACAAGTACCAACTCTCTTTTGTCTGCGTATAACTATGTTACAGTCAACCTTCAGCACTTAATTATATTTAATGTTTAAAGATTAAAAATGCCACCCCAAAACTAAATACCGATCTAACATCTTTTTACATAAATATCAACGATAATAAAATTATTTTTTGAATAATATTTGAGTGTACCTAGATCGCATAAAAAATTAATTTATGCTTACATTTCACGGTAGGCATTTTCTTGACGATAACTATATAAGCCCAGAGTGCACAAATTACCGCGGGGTGGTCCGATGTTTCCTGGGAGAAGGTATTGGTAGAACCTCTAAACTCGCCCTAAATTATCATGGATTAGGCGATTTCTGATCATGCGTGCATGCTACTATTAATTTCAAAGTTACCATGGAAGCGACTATGGCCATCCTTTTGCTTCTTGCGTCATTTCAAACCGTAAGTAATTTAACCGATATAATTAATACGTCTCAAGATAAAATATATAATTACACATAAATATAAATATCTTTCACACACGCACACAATACTCGGAAGTATTTTAATGTTTTTCACAAAAGATGTATTTTAAGATAGCAGTATGTTTTACGAGCTAATTCGTAATGTCGAAAGCTACAGTATTAAATATCATTGTTTGGAACTGGTATTCATACTTAATAGTAAGAGATGCAGCAAAAGTTCTTTCAATAAGCAATTTTAACATGGTTCAAACGCGCGCAGTGTCTCATTAGAGAAACGTGCGCTTGCCTCTGTAGAAATTATTTCCGGACAAAAATATTTTGGAAGATTTACTCTTGACAGAGAATGCAAGAAATCTATAAAATATACATTTACGATAAAAATGTGAGTCTACAGTTAACTGGAACCAAAAACAGCGTGTAAAGATGTAGCCATTTGTGTAGTAGATTATGGTGACACCCTTTCGGGATAATCATATATATTCTCTAGCATTATATGTCTAACAAAAACAAGCCATTGGTACTTTATATTCAAATACTAAAATAATTATCTCCAACTTAGTAAATGTTAGAGTAAAACTGAAACCCATCGAAAACATAAATGTACAAAATGCAAGTCTCGCAACGCAGTCCTTCCACTGCAAAAAGTTGTGAGATCTCATGTCAAACCAAGTCATCAGTCATCGTAGTTAGTATCTATGGAAGCACCTATTTAACAACTTTGTCATAAATAGTCATTTATAGTGATCGTATCAATATTAGACATATTTATTTCTATAATAAATATAATAATGACTTGGAAATCGCAGCAACATAATAACATAAGAATAATCTATTATTTAAAATACTCCTAAATATGCAATATGTAAACAAGCACAAATAAAGCGCTCAAATCGCTAATATTAAGTAGATATATTATGTTGCCGTGCGATTGCCAACATAGCTTTAAACTTGTTGTCAATGAATCTGAAAGTAGAGACGGGATCTAGCGCAACTAACTCACTAATGCTTTTGTTCGCCATTTCAGGACCATTAAGTTCCTTTAGATATTCACCTAAATCATCCCACATCCATTCAGAAGGACTTATGGTAAGGAACCATCGATTCTCATTTTTCCAAAACTGTTCCGTGTTTCTCAATCTACCAAATATCGCAGTTAAGTCACTTTCTAACTCATCTTTATTAAGCATCTCAAAATACTGTTCAACTGTGATTATTTGCTTTTGATTAAAACAGTTCATTTTATAGAATATGCCTGAATTTATTGACGCAGATTAGCATCATTTAGTAAAAAGAATAGGTATTGTTGATTTCAGCGAAACTGAGAGTGCTTTGAAATTAATCTGGCTTTAATAAATTCACTAGATTTTAACGTTTGCTGGCGAACATAAAACGGGCCATATTTATCTTCTACATGAAGATCAGGGAAAATATTGATCCCTTGAATCAATCGGAGCAGCGTTAACTTTAAGCATTTGGTATAGATCTGAAGTGGTAGCGTTTCTCCTCCTTTCGAGAAAAGAATAAATGGTGTATTGATCATAGTCAGCCTCTTTTTCTGGGGTAACTTGGGTTAGTAGTGCTCCGTTTCCTTCTAAAACGTTATCTACCTGAGATCCTGATCGATCTAAAATATGTTGCAAATTTTCATTTATCAGCTAATTAACTGTTGAGGTGAATGTGAAAGTTGTATATATATGATTTAACTATATATATATATATATATATATATATATATATATATATATATATATAAATGGACTTCTAATGGGGTAGTGAAGCGCAATACATAGCCTAGCCTACTTAAATGTCAACCTCACCTTCGAGTCGGTGAAGTCTGTTCAAAACAAACGAGGCTCTGACGACCGAACATGGGCGGAATAACCTAAATCGACGATATAGGAAATGATATCCTCAGTAACTTCAACTTTAGAAGTTGTGGCGCTAGGTGTAAGCAGCCTAACACACGTAAAACAAGAAAAGGGCTCAGACGAAAGCAGAATGAAAAGGAAACTTAAAGTAAAATTTCCCGGGTGGCAATCCACACCTCCAGTGGAGGGAGCCCCATCGGTTACGGGGGCAGTTCTGCGTCATTGAACCCAAATCTTAACCTCAACCGAAACGGAAAGAAGAAGAAACGAGAGATCACAGTAGGAACATGGAACGTACAGGGATGGAACAATAAAGATCTGGAAGTCATAGAAGCATTTAAGAAAATGAAAATAGATATACTAATTACCAGCGAAACAAAGAAGAAGGGAAACGGAACGGAAATTATCTAAGACGTTTTTCATTTCTGGAGTGGAGTCAACAAAGAAAAACGAGCTCAAGCTGGAGTAGGAATGATAATAAGAAAGAAACTGGCAGAGAGAATCAAATCCTGGGAACCAATAAGCGAGAGAATCATCAAAGTACAAATAGAAATATATGGAAAGAGATAGCAATTCTCGGCGTATATGGACCAACTGACGATAGCACTCAAAATGAAAAAAGGACTTTATGGAAACGCTAGAGGAAATCCAGAAAATAAGAGACTCCCAAGAAATTATAGTAGCAGGTGACCTTAATGGTAGAACAGGCAAGGAAGCTAACAACAAGACAATAGGACCATTCGGAGAGGAAGTTACAAATGATAATGGAGAGAGAATTATAGAATTATGTGAAATAAATAACCTTCGAATAACGAATGGGTTTCAACGGCATAAAATGATCCACAAATATACTTGGGAACGGATGACAAGAAATCTGAAATCAATTATCAATTACATCATAATAAGAATCAACACCAAAATAAAAATAAAAGATGTACGAGTTAAAAGAGGGGCGGAATGTGGCACAGATCACAAATTATTAATTGCAAAGATGGAATTCCCTTGGTATAGGAAAACAACAATAACCTACAAACAAACACAGGAAAAATAGAGGATCAGCACTACCAAGTCGACCAGCTACAAGACGAAAAATAAGAGAACTCTACCAAAGAAAATTGGATCAGAAACTAAATGAATTCAAATTTGATAATATAACAGACATGTACGAACATATAAAAACTGGTATAAAAGAAACAGCTCGGAGGTACTGGGAGTCAGAATAAAAGAACAATAATCACAAGATAATCCTTGGTGAAAATACGCTAAAAGTATCCAGAAAAGAAAGAACAATATAATAGGTGGCTAAGCACCAAAACGCAAGAAGATCAACAAAAGTACAAAGAGAAGAACAAAGAGGTAAAACGATTAATAACAAGAGAAAAGAATGATCAGTGGAAAATCATGTGCACAAACATTGACCAATACATAGGGGGAACAAAGAGTTCAGAAGCATGGCGAATACTAAAAACGTTAAGAACAAATTCAAAAGAAAAGGCATACATACCGTTCATACAACAAGAAAAATGGGAGCAATACTACCAGGACCTGCTAACAGAAAATAGAGAAGAGTTTAAAGGACAAACGATAGAAAATAAACAAAATGACCAAATAGAACACGAAGAAGTAGAAATAACAATTGGAGAAGTCAAAAAGGCCACACTATCATTAAAAATAGAAAATCAGGAGGACCGGGAGGAATAGTACCCGAAATGGTAAAGTATGGAACCCCGAAATTACTACGCATGATGCAACATATGTTTCGTAAAGCACTAAATGGGGATGTACTACCGAATGAATGGACAAAAGCGTATATAACGTCGATATTTAAAAAGGTAATCGCAGAATATGTGACAACTATAGAGGCATTAGTGTGATCTCTCTAATGGGAAGAATTTATGCAAAAATAGTAAAAACAAAATAGAAGACAATATTCATGGAAAAATAGGAGAAGACCAAACAGGATTCACAGCCGGAAAATCCTGTATAGACAACATATATACTATCCAACAACTTATAGCGAAGAAAAGAGCGAAAACAGGGACATTCACTTGGCTTTCATAGACCTCAGAAAAGCGTACGACTCGGTTCCGAGAAAAAACTGTGGGAAGCGATGAGTAATATAGGGATCAACAAAAGTCTAATCAGGGCAATACAGCAACTTTATGGAAACAACCAAGTGGCAGTGAAAGTGGAGCAGACGATCAGTAATTACTTTAAGACAACAAAAGGGCTCCTACAAGGATGCTGCACATCTCAACCCTATTCAAGATATTCTTAGAAGATACCTTAAAGAATTGGAAAAGGAAATGTGAGGGAATGGGGATACCAGTGCGCAATGAACATCTTTATACACTAAGCTACGCAGATGATCAAGTGATAATAGCCCAAGATGAAGAGGACCTGAGTTATATGCTACGAAAACTAAAAGACGAGTACACTAAGCCCGGTATGGAAATAAACTTCGACAAGACAGAATATTTAGCGATTACAGAAGAAGAGGTAAATAACTTAGAAATAGACGACAATGTAGAAATAAGAGGGAAAAATAAGTTCAAATACCTAGGCTTTACTATATTCTAAAATACATCTACAGAAGAAGAAATAAAGAACAGGTTAGGACAAACTAGAATAAGTATCAGACAACTACATCCCATTATATGGAACGCACACATTACAAAAAATACAAAACACAATATATAAAACAATTATCAGAAGTATTATGACATATGGGGCAGAAAACTGGATAATTAATAAGAAAAATAGAGGAAAATAAAAGCCACAGAAATGGAATTTTGAGAAGGTGCTGCCAGGTGACACGACTGGACAGAATTAGAAATACAGAAATAGAGAGGAGAATAAATGTAGAAAAAGACACACTGACTTACATCGAGGAAAAGAAATTAATATGGTACGGCCATGTTAGAAGGACGGACAATAATCGATGGATAAAGAAAATAACAGAGTGGAGTCCTCCAGGAAAACGATAGAGAGGAAGACCCCGAAGATCTTTCAGAGATGAGGTGGACGAAGCCATGGAAAGAAGAGGGCTAGCAGCCGGAGATTGGGAAGACAAGAAGGAGTGGAAGAAACGGTTGAGTGAAGGAAGACAGCGTCAGCTGTGAATATACTTTTGTATATATATATATAGTTAAATCAGCACAGTTAAATAATTCTAAGTACTACCGTGAGAAGTCAGATCAGCATTTAAAAAAGCTTGCAGCGTTTATCTCACGTAAGCACCTTTTTGTATTTGCTTACTACTCATATCTTATTTACGCATTACCGTGGGATTCAGGTGCCGTGGGATACCGGTGTGCTGACAATTTATGTATAAATGCGGCCAACATTTAGAATAGTAGTCAGTAAGTAACCACTGTTCTTAGTATTAACATCAAATGTAAAACATCGACACTTTGTAATTTCTAAATAAAATTTATTTTAAGAAATTCTCTAAAGTGTTCGACTTAATTATATGTAATGCTATTGAGAATATCGTGACTTCGTCACTGGCAAAGGGGTAAAATGTGGCAGCCGCGTCACAAAAAACATCAAGCACGCACAACGTGCTCCCAACGACGGTCCTCGGATAATTGCCCGGGGTTTCTTCCCAAAAAAATAATGAACGCCCGGTTACCTGGGCCGACCTAACACACGTGCTCCTTCCCTGCTTTTCTGCCTGAAAGAAAAGCACGGGGGGAGATCGAACAAAGGACCGTTCGAGCTAAGGGCAAGAAGGGTCGATCAATTCCCATCGAGACGCGACAGCGCCCGCCTCTCTTCACCTAGCCGCGACGCACGAGACGCATCGCGCCCCCAGCGTGGGGCTGAATTTGTAAAAATAAAAGTTGCGTTTCATCTGGCGCGTATACGTGTGTGTAATTAATCGCGCTCGTTCCTAACTATGAATCCGAAAGTAGAAAAGTAAAGTATTAAACACAATAAGAAATAATGGACTAACGACCACTTGTAAAAGACGAATTATGGAGTAATTTTATTTAGATTTGTGCGCGTGAAATTTAAACATAAATGCAGTTGAATTATAGATGTTGGCTGAGAAAAATATAAACTAATACACAGAGCTTCAAAGGAAACTAGAAATGGTCGGGCATCAGGTGAAGACGGCAGTCCAATTGGATTGTGAGGTAATGACATTGGGTGGTACAATCACCTTAAGCACAATAAAAATTATTTTTAGTTAATGTCTAAGAAGAGATTACAGTTTCGAGGCATACTATAATGCATAGATAATACTGCTATTCAAGAATGGCGATAAATATAAAATTAAAGATTATTATTCCGTGAGCTTGCTACCCCATCCATATAAATTGCTAAAAATGTCTAATAAATTTGATGAATAAAGCAAACTTTCGCAAACGCTGTAACACTACATAAGATCTATAATTAATTAAACGCTAATAGAATGCCGTCTTGTATAGCCCTTGTGAACTTTAATAGTCTTTAAATCGAACCTTTAGCTGTTTCTAAATCCGTGCAATCACTAACTGTATTATTCAGGATATATTCGTTTTCTATAATAATTAGCTTTGGTGCATTTGCGTGTTATTTAACGTTTTTAATTTTTATTAAAAATTATTATTAGAGTGTTGTTTAATCAAAAAGTACAAAGAATTTTTATAACGTAAACAGCCCTGTCAATACAGCTGTTGTTATATTGCCACTAACGAGTTTAGCATTAATTTTCAGTGTAATTTTTCATCACTCTGGATGTAAAACACAATATTCACGTATGTCTACTATTTCTCGTTTGTTAACATCTATCGTAAATAAGTAAAGAAGTACATTTGGCACTACAAACATAATGATCTGATTTTTACATTTCGACTTACCGCTTGAGGAAATATCTCAAAGTCTCCTATAGTGAAAATCAAGTGAAAGTTTGAATCCTGCCTCCCCCAAAAGTAATATATTACCAATAAAATCGTGATATATTTGTTGTTAACCGACAAAAAATTTTTATTATTTATTATTATCAGAAAGTACAAAATAATGGTATTTCAATTTATAGGCGAACGTTGAGAGGATGATTAAACGAAACAGCTTGGAATGAAAAACACTCGCGGTGAGATAGGGGCTATATAGACCGATTTAACAACGATTGGACCAAGGTAAAAGTTAACTATGACATCTGTACTGCTGCCCCAAGTGATTTAAAAAGTTTCTAATTTATTTTTATTGTAATAGGTCTGCTTCCTTTAATATTAAAGAAAAAACGGACATATTTACACCAACACAATAATATAATTCTAATTTTAAATATCCTGACCAAGAAAATAAGCAAGCAAAGTGCCATTTAAATACAAGATCAAGAAATAATTATGTAAAGCAAGAGCAAAATGGTATAAACGATAGCAATAAAAGTCGATCAACAAACATGAAAATGTTCAGACTAATTAGTCCATTTGTAATTAAAGCAGTGTCTCCTAGAATATGATAACAACGTGCCATTACTAATTCAAAATAAAACATACTTACACTTACAGTGAGAATATGACGAGATACAATTAGAGCAAATAACGGATAATTAAGCATAGATAAAACTTTAGCGTTAATCATAACTAATAGCATTTCCATCGTTTCTGAAATATGTATAAATTTTTAATATTATTGATTACATATCCATTGCATATGTGCTTTTGTCTGACTTGCTTTTATTATGTAGAATATATCCAACACAAAATTAGTTTTGTTATTTCTTTTAATCTCGTTGTTCTATTGTTTAACTTAAGGATTATTATATACATTTAATTTTTTTTTATTCCGTGTCACTGGTTTGGAAATTATCTCTACAGATTCTGTGGATAAAAAATCTTTATGGATCTGCTATCACGATAAGCATTAGAAAAATATTTGGTAATTAAATACTACGTTTTCAAAGGGTAAATGTTCTACAGAAAGGATAAGTGATTATAGGCGAAAGTTAGGTTGGATTACGATACTGACTCGATATTTAAAGAGGAAAAGTCAAAACTCTCAAGAGTAGGATTTCTTCCTGCGTTAGGATCACAAAGTAATATTTATTTGTTACCACAAAAATAATAAGTTTATATGAAAACAACAGTTAAATACGAAAGAACATGTTATCTGAAACATTTAATAAAAACAAGAATCTGAGATAGGTTAGTGTAATAATTATTTGTTTATTTTAAATATAAAATATATCTTTAATATATCCATTTAAGATTTATAAGCTGCATGTCGTCATTTATTTTTACTTATAACAACACAAAATTCTGTTAAAGAGTTGAAAGCTCACTTGTAGCTAATGCCTAAAATCGTTTTATATGCACTTAGTTTAAAAAAATTACAAAATAATAGTGTTACCTTAAGATGATAGTCACCTACTTTAGATAAAAATAAATTAAAATTTTTTCTTGTTTAATGCTCCTTAAAATACATGCGCTTCGAAAACTGTTTAAATTGTTTTTGGCAGGCTGCTATATGCCACTACCTGCGAACATCGATATCTGGCATTATAACTCACTATTCGACTTCCTTCAGATATATAATAATGCTCGAGTATAACCTCCAGAAATTACAAAGCAATCTAAATAGAGACCTGCAAAAATAAAAATTCTACATTGTGTTTTGAGTTAGTGAAGTTTACGCACGAAAATTGTTTATCTTTCGAGAGCCAAATGGTTGTAACTTTATTACTTGTTAGCCGTAAAAGTAGCAGAGATCGTAGTCCAACTGGGTACCTGGTTAGACTGAATGTGTACGTTTTTCAATGTTGAAATTTTCTTAGTTAAAAAAACTGAAAATTGTATTTCGTGCATATTTCGATAGAAAATCGGTCAAATCGTGGGGATCCGGGAGGTTTTCAGCGAATTTTTTTAAGAGAAAAAAACAATTCAACAAAATGTACGTCGATGGGCACCTGAGTATCTGGTTGGCTACATAAGGGATATATATCTTTATATATATATATATATATATATATATATATATATATATATATATATATATACATACATCCATTGACTGACGTAAGCAAATTAAAAGAAGAACTACAAGCACATTGACACTTAGTTAAAAAAATTAACAATATTAAGCAAGTAGCACAAAAATAGCTTTACCATTATCATTTGTATACCTGAAACCGATATCTAGAAACAATGAAATCAGTGAAATTCGAACCTCTAAAAATTTGTGCATATCGAAAACTTTTGCAATAGAAGCCTGTGATATGTTAAATGTACAGGTAATAATTTAACTGCCGAATCTCATCGAAAAGAAAGAACCCCTAATACTCAACATGTGTTTGCAGTGGTAACCATCCAGCAGGTTATATACGATGCTTTGCTTATCAAGAATTTTAACAAAATATATTTCCCTCCCCCCAAGAATAAAACAGTTTGTGCTATATCGTCAAAGCTCAAACCATTTGGTTCAACTAGGTATCAGTTACATTCAAGTAAACAGCGAAAGCAAAAAGCGACTTGATTCTGACGCAATGAAGAGCCAACATGCATCAGAAAACGAACAAATGAGTTGTCTGAATTTAAAAGCAACAATGGAAGCAATTGGATCAGGATTATCAATTAGCAGTATGGAATGTTAATTCTTACAACCTTCCTTTCAAACCAGTGCATAGATATTAGCTGTCCAAAAATTCTAAAATATATAATATACACAACACGGCATCCAAATGGCGAAGCACATGCTAGAGCAATAATTATTGCTAAAAATAAAATTAAATATCATGAACTTTTAAAACTACTACCATAGCAATCGACGAATGGAATGGAATGAAATTGACCGCCAAGGCAATACAATAAATTGCCACACCTTATCCTGGCATTACTCCTTATAAGAAGCGCAATCACACGTTATAAACTTTAAAGTATTCAAGCAGATCATTTTCAAATTACCACCAACTCAGTCATTAAAAATAGTTATTGTGTTTTCTTCTGTCTCCATAGCGAGCGCGCGAGTGCATGCGTGTGCGCGCTCGTGTGTATGCTTACACTGCTTTCTATTAAATTTGCAACACTGAAGAAAAATGAAAATTAACAACTGAAATTTTTAATATTTATTTAATGATATAAGACAACTAAATAATTACATTTCCAAAAGGGTTGTCCACAATCATTTACATTTATTCAAGAATTTATGGCTCTATCTCAGGCTCTTGCGAACGGCTCCATCCTTCTTGGCATCAAGTCAAACAGTAAACGAACGGTGTCTTAATGAACCACATTCCATTCATTATTGACATGTTCCGATAATTTAGCCAGATTACTTTGGTAAGAGATCAGGTGATCGAGTGGGTCACTTTATTTCGGTAAAGAAATTTTAATGTGTTACTTGCCACATGTAATCGAGAATTATCTTTTTGAAATACAATTTGGGGTCCGCTCTAAAGGAAACGGCATATTACGGGTTGTAAGACCGTGTCGATGCAGATCTGACTAAAAGTGTCCTACCATCATAACTAATGCATATACTTATGGTTGGAGTTCTGTCTCGAAAAAATCCAGTCTTGGTACTCCATTTTCAGCGTCTACCGTGTACACAAACATAATTTTGTTTTAAACATAATACGAATCATAAGCAAAGGCAATGCTACGCCACCCGTGTCATCATCAACATCATTCTCTTCTACTTGTTCAGGTAATGGAATTTGCTTTTTTGAACCTATTCACTGCGCCCAATGCATTACATTAGTTGTATTTTGCTATATGGTGTGCAATAATGTATTTAAGTCCAATGTATTGTGAAAAGTTATTTTTGAAAATTGTTGTATTGCTTTTCTAGAAAATTTGTTGAAATTAATTTACGAAATAAGTTTGCATCATATTGAACAAATGAGCATCTCTATGGTGGTTTGACAAAGACTGCCAAATACTTTATTTATAGAAAATGCGAGAATTTAAAGGATTGAATTCGGATTACAGTTTTCTTTTCTAAATAAATTAATTTGTTAATCGATAAAATTTACCTTTTATCTCTTACTGAAAATATACATAATTACATGATTAGAATACTCTTCAAATCTAGCTATTTGACGGATTTATGTAGTACCAACAAGCAATTCATATGAAATAGTTGCCAAGAATTTAAAAATATTTAAAGATACGTGACTTTTAGTTGTGTCTCCGAAAAAGATTACATCACTATTCGTGGAGCTGATTATTGTAGATGAACTAAGGAGTATTCATAGCAATTCTAAGAATCTTATTTTGAAATCGCTGTAACTTCTGAATGTGGGTTTTGAATGTGTTGAGCCAAACCGAGCTAGCGTATAATGTTAACGGACTCAGCAGCGTTTTATATAGTAGTGTAGTACATTCGGGTTTGAGTGACGATTTTCGATTTATGAAAGGATAAAGCAGTCTTAATCTGTTCTTGTCTCGGATAAGTTTTTGAATTATGTGGTAGTTCCAGTTGAGACGAGTATCTAAATGAACTTTGAGGTATTTGACGGCACTATCCTTTGGGTTTCATGTTATAGTTTATTCGATGTAGAGTGGGTCGGTTATTTTTCTCAATGTAGAAATCTTACTTTGGCATTTTGCGGGACTTATTCGAATGTTCCAGTTTCTGAACCTCTCATTAATATTGTTAATATTGTTGTGTATTGCAATTTATAGGCTACTTCATCTAGGTTAGATCTCCGTATGATTATAACAGTATCGTCATCGAATATGAGTAAAGATGCAGTTGTTGTTGATATGTCCCAAATATATATATTGAAGAGAACTGACCCCAGAATGCTTCCTTGAAGAATTCCTGCGTGAATGTCTTTGATTTGAGATATATAAAAATTTACTTTAACTCCAAACGTTAGTTGTTTATGGAAGAAGAAGAGGATTGCTTGAAGATAACTAGGTATGTTCAGCTCTAGGATCTTTTTTTAGGTCTTCGATCATTTGTTCCAAATAACTTCAAAGTATTCACTTCACTTTCACAGCATAACGACGTGCATCAAGCATAATTGTGTCGAGTGATAACGTTTGTGCAATAGACGCGAGGTCAAGAGCACCTTCCGCTATTAATATTTAACATTAAATTCGAACTGTAAGTAAAATAAACGTACACAATAAGAAGAATCTAATTAAAATTAAATGCAGCAATGGACAACAATACATGTTTACTCAGCAACAATCCCTAAATAACCCACCCATGCGCACCTCTCAAGCCAGTTCATCGGGTTTTATAATACAAAATCCTAATTTCCCAAATCAAACAACCTACCAGCCACCCAAGCTGCAATACCCAAATACTCAATTCTACCTAACAATGCAGTCTCAGCATTTACCCGCGTCACAGACATTTTTAACATCACAATTACAATTAGCACAATACTCGAATCACACAAAAATGAAGAAAAGACAAACCAAGCTATTAAAATAGACGAGGAGGATGGCGAGGAGGACCAACTAATTGAAAATACTAACAGCTGGCAAATAGTCAATGGGCATAAACGTAAAAGAATTCAAAAATCAAACAATCAGACTTAAATACAAAGAGATATTCAGTTCTAGCAGAAAATCCGACGAATCAATCAACAAAAAATAATAATGAACAAACCTCAGCCTCATTAGTAAACAAACCACCCCCATTTTTATACAAGTTGTGGCTAACTATGACGAAATGATAAAAAGCTTAACTAATATAGCAGAAATTGAGCAATACACGACAAAGTGTTTAACTAACAATGTAGTTAAAATAAATGCAAAAACGCCTAATACAGAAAGCTAATAAAATACTTATGTGAAAAAAATATCAGATGAAACAGGATCGACCATATAAAGTAGTGTTAAAACATGTGCATCACACCACTCCAACAAAATTAGGTCATAAAGTACGAAATATTATAAACATAAGAAGCAAACACACGAAAGATCCACTCCCAATATTCTTCACTGACCTCCAACCGGCCAAGAATAACAAAGAAATGTACAATATTCGATACCTGAGTAACATAGTTGTCAACTATGAGCCACCAAGAAAAAATGCAGAAATAGTGCAATGCACACGTTGTCAGAACTACGAACATACACGAACATATTGTAATAGACCATATGCATGTGTTAAGTGCGGTGAAACCCACGACACCAGTATATGTCGCAAAACCAGGGAAACTGAGGTCACGTGTGTATTATGCGAAGGTTCGCACCCGGCCAATTACAAGGGGTGCTCAGTATATCAAGAATTACAAAAAAAAAAATACCAACCTAATCACCAACCAGCGGTCAGAAAACCTATTAAGCTAACAGCACAAAATTTTCCAATCCTAAATCGACAACAAAGTAATCAGAAACCCTCTACAACTCTACCACATCCATCTAACCCAGAGGTCGGCAAACTTTTGAAACGGAAGAGCCAAAAGTTACAATTTTCAAAATTTCTTAGTTTTTAAAGAGCCAGTAAAAATTTTCGTTTTAATATTATAGTATTTGCTTATATATATTTGATTTTTGATTTAAAATAAACGGCTTTAAATACGAAATAATATAATATATAAAACAATATAACACATCAATGATAGCATTGGCTTTGCATGTCTTTTGAAAGTTTTATTAAATCTGGCTTATAACTTGTTGTTTTAAGTTTCAATCAGGACTCTAGATTTAGATTTGTTAGTTGACTTCCAACTTTACTTTTTATTATATTCATGCAAGAGAACGCTTGCTCGCACGAATATGTCGACCCAAAGATCGTGAGCACTCCATATACCAACTTCTTGACCTCACTGTAGCATTCTGGAAGACTATTCCATGCGCCGAATATAAGGGCCTCAACTCGCTGCATTTCTTTTAAAGCTGCCCACTTGTGCTGCGCCATGTGCATGCATTTCTGGGCCTCCAACTCTTCCAACTTGCTCTTGAGTTCTGTGAACTTGCCGCTCCACAAGTCTTTGGTTTTCAAATCCAGGAATTGCATTTGAAGTAATCCAGCATCAACTTGAAATGGCTCAATGTTAATTTCATTTGTATTTATGTTGAGAGGATTTACTATGAACGCGAGAATACTTTTGTTTGTTTTGAATTGCTCGAATCTTTCAGCGAATTTGATGAATTATGCAGTGAAATGTTAGAATTTCGTGGTTTATTTTTTCTGAAGAATTGATGTTAGCTCTCTATGTATTCCTGTCATACTTCTGGCTCCGTCAGTTGCTATAGAAACGATTTTATTTATATCGATTCCATTGTCTTCCAATCGTTTTTGCACAGCATTTGCTATATCTTCTCCACGAGTCTGTCCTGAGAGCGGTAGCAATCGTAGCAGTTCTTCTTTTGGATATTGGGACGACATATACCTGACAAAAAGGGTAACTTGTGCCGTGTCTTTTATGTCGCAAGACTCATCTACAGCAAGTGATAAGCCAGAAGCCAGTTGAATGTCTTCCACTTGCATATGTGTTACATTTGAAGACATTTCAGAAGTTCTATCTTGTACTGTTTTAGCAGATAATGGCAAATCAGTGATTTTTTTCATGATTTCTGCTTTGTTTTTACAATCACGAAACAGTTCTTCAGATGCACGTATAAAACAATCTTTCACGTACTCACCATCTGTAAATGGTTTTCCTCTTTTCACAATTTCTAATGATACTGCAAAGCTTGCCAGATTTACATTATTGGAAGATTGTGACCACTTCCTTAACATGGAACTTGACTGTGTTTGATTTTGTTCTAGCTCTTCAACAGCTTTTTTTCGTGCGTCACCGGCTGGATATTTACCAGCAAACTGGGTATGTTTTGTAGTGAAGTGTCTCTCCAAATTTGACTTCTTATTGTGTGCGAGTTTTTCGTGGCAAATGAGACAAGTCGGAAGGCCATCTGTGTTGCATATGAACGCAAACGACTCCGTCCAAACCTGATTGAATTCTTGGTTTTCTTCTTCAGTTCTTCTTTTTTACCAGATGCCATGCTGGCAGCGGAGCTGAAAAATGATTTTTGAAAATTTTACTTAACTATCTAAAACGGCCAATTTATTAACCATTATTACTACGTTAACACAATCCTCAGATATATAATTCAATTCTGTTACTGACTTACATACCTTTGAGAAGATAATACGCTTCTAAATCGAATTCTTCTTGAAACAACAAGCGAATAAACCTGCAAAACCGCAAGCGATTAAATTAACACACATGCAACGCAGTGGCGGATTTAGGTCAGTTGAGGCCCCGGAAGCAGAAAAATATTGGGCCCCAATAAAACGAGAGAGACAAGGAAAATAAAAATACGTGTTAACCATATTATTAAATAAATAAAAATATTAACTACTATTAATGTTAAGTGTAAAGTCAGGTTTTTGCGGAGCTCCGTGGAGGTCGGGGCCCCGGGCGCGCGCCCGCTGAGCCCGCCCTGATATCCGCCTCTGAGTATTTCGATGTGGCGGAAAACCGTCCTCTGTGGCAGCGTTCCAAAATTCTCTTTTCCAACATATTTCTATTCCTTATCAAAACTCAAGGTCTTAAAAATTTAAAACGTGAAAATGGAATAATATTTACAGTATAGAACGTGTAATGTGTGGACGTTGTCATGTCATTCCGCGTGTTTACTCGTGCAGTTTTACCCGACGTAAAACTGCCAGAAAAGAACGATGTGTATTGGGCCTACATTGTAACTTAAAACAAATAATAAAAATAATTACCTTATGTTTCCTTCAAAATTTTACAGTGAGAAATAAATAAAATTAAAGCACTTAAACGACATACACAAACAATAAAACACTATGATACAGACTATCCTTACAGTTTACACTTTGTACTAATACTGATTCTATCGGCGACGTACCTGAATATTAACGCAAAGTGGCCAATTCCAGGAAATACATTATAATAGAGCTACCAGAGAAATTTCATTAACCCCATTCAAAGAATTTAAGTTATAAATGTGGGGCAATAAGTGTGTCAAAATGTATGACTGACCAGCCAAACGAACAAAAGACAGACCAGACCCATCCTGATGAATAGAAGAAATGAATGAATGAACAATCCAGTATCAACACGACGCCAGCCTGTCTTAAAAATATATTTTCTTATTTTTTAAGGGGTTTGATAATAAATTATTAATTTTTTGCGTATGGAACTGGAGAGTCGCAACTTTATATCAAAAGAGCCGCATGCGGCTCGCGAGCCGCAGGTTGCCGACCCCTGATAATAGATAAGGTTAGATTCTAACCTTATCTATTCCCAAATACTCTCAGATCAGTGAAACCACAATCACGATCTAACCCTCCAACAATTTCTAGACGAATTCAAAGCCTTATTCAATCAATTACTCCAACAAAACATCTAAATATGCTAAGTACAGTCATTAATAAAATAGCTCACTAATGGCTAAGTTTCTTCGACTAGCTTTATGGAACGCCAACGGGCTTCAATACAAAAGCCTGGAAATTGAAAACTTCTTACATATAAATAGCATCGACATTTTGCTTGTGTCGGAAACACATTTTACTGACATTTTACAACAATCCAAGTCACTGAAAAACTTACAACTTCACTCAATATCTCGGCTGTTTGCTGTCCTCCCAGACACAATTTAACTCAACAATTTCTCCAACCGTTTTTTGAGAGTCTAAGACAAAAATTTATAGCCGTCCCCGCCGTCAACGCCAAGAACACGTACTGGGGCTCGCGGTTGACTACAACTAAAAGCATAACATTACTTAAACTCATTACAGATAACAACTATGACTTTCTATCAACCGGTAGCCCAACATATTGGGCATCAGACTCTAACAAAATTCCAGACATTCTGGACTTCTTCGTAACAAACGGCCTTTCATCCAACTATATGAATGTCATCTCCAATTATGCTCTGATGTCCGACCACTCACCGATCATCGCCACTATAAGCAGTACCATTATTTACAAAACACCTAGTCCCTCTCTCAGTAACAGGAAAACTAACTGGGGAATCTTCAAGGCTCATAAAACCGCAGAAGAAATAAAATTAGCAACGAATCACTTTATAACTACAATTTAGGAAGCGGGCTGGAAAACCACACAGTAGCCAGATAATATAAAAATAATTAGTCCCAACATACCAAACGAGGTCGTAGAAATAGTAAAAGAAAAGAGACGAGCGAGAGCTAGATGGCAACGCACCCACAACTTTGAAGACAAAAGAATGTACAATCAACTAAATAACCAACTCAACTACAAAATTAAAATCTATCAAGAATGAATCTTTTCAAACCTACATGAAGTCTTTAAATATCCATGACAATTCAATTTGGAAAGCCGCTAAAGTTATCAAAAAACCACAAACTCATATTCCTCCATTAAGAGACTAAAGGGGATCATGGTTAAGATCACACAAAGAAAAGGCAGAATCGTTTGCAGACCATCTAGCTGAAATACTTCAACCAAACTCTCTTGAGGTTGATCTCGAAATAGAAAAAGAATTAAAACCTCCAATATAAATGTTGTTACCAATACGAAAGTTTACAGCCAAAGAAATAAAGAAAGAGATAAAATGATTAACAGATGGAAAAGCAGCAGGTCAAGATCTGATTACAGCAATTGTGCTCAAACAATTGCCTGAACAAGGAATAAAATATTTACAAATTTTATTCAACGGAATCCTAAGACTTACGTACTGGTCGCTGTATTACAAATTCGCGCAGATCATTCTGATTCCAAAACCTGGCAAACCTCCCAACCAAATCAGTTCCTACCGCCCCATTAGTCTGCTTCCTATATTATCCAAGTTGTTTGAGAAAGTAATTCTGAAGCGTATTAATAAAAACTCATTGCAAGAAGAATAGCCAATTTGGGTTCAGGCACCAACACTCCACTACTCAACTATGCCATCGACTTACCAACATCATACAAACTACACTACAAAATAAAGCGTTCTGTACTGCCGCTTTCCTAGATGTTAGACAGACATTCGATCGAGTATGGCACAGAGGATTATTACACAAAATCAAAACAACTTTTCCTTCTGACTATTATCTACTATTACGGTCGTATCTCACACACAGAAGCTTTCAAACAAGGATTGGTGAAGATGTCTCTCAAATTAAAGAAATAAAGGCAGATGTACTGCAGGGGAGTGTCCTGGGACCTTTGTTATAACTGCTATTTACGTGTGACCTACCCATAACGGAATCCACTGAAATGGGCACATTTACAGACGACACGGCGGTGCTCGCGTGTAACTAAGACCCGATAACAGCATCAACTGCACTGCAAATTCATTTAAATGAAATCGAAGAATGGTTATTGGTAAATGAGACTAAGTCGGTACATGTCACATTTACAACAAAACACCAAGAAACCAGTGACCCTTAATGGTACTACTCTGCCACAATCCACTGAAGTTAAATATCTGGGACTCCATTTTGACAAAAGATTAACCTGAAAAACGCATATTAATAAAAAGCGGAAACAAATGGACTTAAAAGTGAAGCAGATGTACTGGCTCATTGGAAAAAAATCTATACTATCATTAGAGAATAAATTGCTGTTATACAAGGCTGTTATAAGACCAATATAGACATATGGATGCCAGCCCTGGGGTTGTGCAAGTCGATCCAATGTCGAAATTATTCAACGTTTCCAGTCGAAAACTATCCGCAGCATGGTAGCTGCACCCTGGTATGTGACAAACCAAACACTCCACGCAAACCTTGACATCCCTTATGTGAAAGACCTAATCAAAGAATATGCCATCAAACATCAAACCACACTCGAACATCACTCAAACGAAACCCTGGTATCATTGACAGTAAATCAGCAAAATCGACGTCTTCAGAAGAAATGGCCAAAAGACTTAACCGTCTAAAGAAGGGATGACGCCAATGGAAGTCTACTCATCAAGTCTCGTAAACACGTACTATTAGCTCATAGGATGTACATACGTTCTGATTGCTGATTATAAATAAATAAATAAATAAAAATTTAACGAATGAAGAGCTATACAAAATAAAAATGGAAACTTTAAAAAACCGAGAAAAAAGACAATAATGTGAAAACAAACTAACTGAAAACATAAACAAACTGGAAAAACAAGAAGCCCAAGAAGAAAATCAATAGACCCTATGTTAGAAATGAAATTCACACACGTATATTTAACCTGTTTACTGTACTCGTTTTACACACTTATTAAGGAAGATGCTCTCAAGAAAATTACATATAGCCTAGTGCTAGCGCGTGTTAAAAACGTACAACGCAATCCGTGTTGTAGTTACCACACTATATAAACTTAGCGTTTTCTTCACCCTAAGTACAAGATAAAAAGAAAACTTCAAAGAACTCTAATAAAAGTAGCAAAGAATTTTTTTGGGGAAAAAGACATTAAACAAGGCCGAACACATAAACGAAAAACATCGTGGAATAAAAAACTAAAGAATAAAAATAAAACCAAAAAGAAGCGTGAAAGAAATATATAATTAATAAAACTGAACAAAATAGAAGAGAATACCTAATAAAACGAAACTAAACAAAGAAAGGCACATGGAAGGAATTTGATAAAAAGATAGAAAACCAAAAACAGTTTTGAAATATAGTTAAGTGACTAAAGGGAATTAGAGCACCAAAAGTGCGAAATATTATGGATAAGACGGGAATATTACAAACAAAAACGGAAGAAATATTAAAAATATGGAAAAATTACTACATAACCAAATTTAAAGATGAAGAAACAGAAATATGGAGAAGAAAAGCACAACAACCTCGGGAAGAAAATATTAATCAAGACAATGAGGAACAAATAACAGAAGAATATGTAAAAGAAGCCTTAAAGAAAATAAAAATTGCAAGGCAGCGGGAGAAAATAATACAGCTCTAAAAATGTTGAAAAAAGGTGGTACGATCATAACTAGATGAGAACTTGGAAAAGAACATTATAATACCTATACATAAAAATAACCACAAGAATGAAATAATGTAAATAAGTCACAAACGTTTGGAAATCTGTAGCTGCTAAATGTCTGTTAATAACTACTAATTGTCACTTGGCATTTCTACTTTTCAAGTAAATACAAAGTTAAACAATAAGCGCTTTTATGTTTGTTTTATATAAAGATTATCTGCACATATCCTCCATCTATAATTTTGTTTATCAAAAAGAAAAATTGTTTTAGATTCATTTAAAAATGCAAGTGCGTGTGACTGTGTACTGTTTTACAATTTATGTTAAAAGAACTTACATACTACACTAAAGCGAAAGCTACCGCAAAATCTTAAAATTTTCATCGATGGTAGTGACTAAGCTTACATTATCAACATTAATTAAACACTCATAAATAAATAGTTTTCATTATTTCATTATTATTGTTATTTAATACCAATATTAAAAATGTCATTTATAACATGTCAATCTGACAAAAATACCTCCCGAATTTTTCGATGATGATTCTGTAACCATCACCCCATTCGTTGTCGTCCACCTCGTCCTGGATATTTTGCCATATTATCTGTTTGGCTGCTTTGATTTTTTCTTTATACCTTTTTTGTGTCCGCAGTAGACCTTTTACTTTTCCTCGATAATGTCCGGTGGCGCCATATGTTTTGAGCGTGTCCATATTCTTTTGGCTTCTATGCATTTTTCCTACTTTCGGCCGCATCGCTCCCCCACCAGTATACGGGTTTCCTGCTATTGGGACCTGTACGTTTTTTGAGAATTTTGTCACAACACATGGTGATAATATCTTTCAATTCTTCTGGGCTTGGACATTCTGGCGCGTTGCTAAAGGCCGTCTTTAATTCATTCTGGAGTAGTTGTGCCTTTTGTGTAGCAGTAATCCTTTTGCGATGCGGTTTATGTCATTTTATTTTAATTCTATGGAATTATAAAATAATATCTTTGAAATTTATTGTTTAAACCATATTTATATAATTACTAATTATAATAATTTACAAGTTCTTATTTTGTTTGTATAATAACGCATAATAATATGATTAGTACTAGTTGTTTATTGTATGTAACTGTATTTGGAATAATGGGAACTATATTAGACAGTCAGAAATTATATGATATATAATTATATAATACATTTCCAATTCTGGTTATTATAACACCAACTTCGTCATAACATCCAAAGCCGAACACGCCTAATATTAAGACTTTAAGAAAATATAATTTATATTCATAAGAACACTGATATCATGTAGTATTGTCGAGTCAATATTTAGATGCGTAGAATTTTCTTTATTTTTTTATAGTGTACTATATACTCCAGCATTAGCAAACATTAAAAAGAAATTATATTTCTTTTCCTTGAAACAAAGTTTGGTTAACTTATTCAATATTACCAAATAAATAACGATTAAGATTTTAGAAGTATGACTTCCATTGCCTTTTTACTCTGAAACTGAAGGTGAACATTCACAAGCAGTAGTACCATATTAGTTACACCAAGGATCTCTATAGATTATGGATAAATTTCAAATTTTTGTTAACGCCTCTAAGATGTATACAATTAAGTACAGGTTCTTGACGTGCCTTGTCCCGTATCATATTTATTTTGTAACTCAGGGTATACCTGGACACCCTTTATAGTTTTCTGGATATACGCCATCGTATAGGATGCATTTTGCTGGGATATCAAAAATGTTCTTGGATTTTGTATCATGTGCACCACTGTACTTTATACACGCGTATGTTCGATTGCAGTAACTTTCAGTATGGTTGTATTGTTGATATAGTGAGCACTGTACTAATTCAGTGCTTTTTCCAGTTCTAGGTCTACAAAAAACATTTAAAGTGTAGTTTTTGTAGTTATTTCTTTAATATTAATTATATTTCTGACGAGAAACAAGTTCTAGATCTTCTTTTATATATTGAATTGGAGTTGTAGGACGTAAATGTTTGATTACAACTTTGTAGAGTTTTCATTTAACTGATATGTTTGATGGATAATATTCCTTTCTTGCATATATTTAACAAATTTTCTGTATATATCACTTGTTTTTGCGGAAATTTTTACAGCGTTGTTTGTTAAACATTTGGTGGCAAGATGTTCCTCTTTTGTTAGTTCATCCAGGGTTCTTAAAGTTTATTTAAGATTAATCGCTCTATGTAAGAAGATAAAAGGTAGTTTATGGAGTATTATTGTTGGAGTTGTACTTGAGTATTGCGTACTGGCAGTGTTTGATTGGGGAGTATTATTCTCTTCTAGGCGATTAAGAGGTACATATCAATTTTTTGATTATTTGTATCAGCATTCGGTTCAGGTGAGTACCTAGAGGTACACTTCTTTTGTTATTACGTACAACTTGCCAGAAAAGCTTATTATGGCTTGCTTCTTCATCGCGTTTTAAGGTTGGTTAACGTTGGCGGGTATAATTTCGGATCACTGATGAGCAAAGTTTGGTTGTGGCAGATAACTTATCGGCTGCGGAGAGTGTCCGATGGATTCCCGTTCCAATAAATATTATTTAACCTTAACTATTTAAGTATTTGAACCTTAAGGCCGCACTTTTAATTTCAGTTGGTAACTTTGCACACCGATTAAAAAGCAACCTTATTCGTTGAAAGTCAAACAAGCACCAATATTTAAGAAGAAATGTTAAAAATAAATTTTAAAAATGAAAAAAAAATAACAAACTGGCATCGCGAGTTTATTATATGTATATAATTTTAGATAACCAAGAAAGTTCTGTCGTTTTTGAAATTGAAAAGAAGCATTTGTGTATTTTTATATGAAATAACTTTATTTATGAATTAATAAAAATAAAAATAGATGACGAGTTGATGGAAATATCTAGAAAATACTGGAGATGCGGGAGGACCTCCTACACTAAATTTATTATTGTTTTTCTAGCCTCTATTGCAATATGTAGTCATACGTTATCTTGCGAAGATAAAGCTTTTTTACGATTTACCAGTGCTGTTTTTTTTTTGTTGCAATGCATCATGCACTCGTTGTTTACTATAAATGTTTGCGGTGGAGATTTACCAACTCGTAAATGTTAATGGTAAATAATTCCCTTTGAAATCCAACAAACACAGGAAAGAGATGTTCCTGGTGTTAACTTTCTTTAAGAATTTGTGGTACAGGATCGCTTAATGATAGCTAGTGGTAAGTACTTTTACAGTTGGAATAGATAACCCATTTTTCATCCGTGACCCAAAAAGTTATCTGATTTTAATCATGAACTAAGAGATGTATGTACAGATTGTAAGACGTTCTGATTTGTTTTTTAGGTCAGCTCGTGTGGTACATTTACCTTGAACAATTCTGTAAGCTGTTAACAAGTTAAAGTAGAATTTGTTTCAATAATTGTCTCTAATTCATTGATATTTAAATTTAATGGTTTGCCTTATATAATCTTGTCCCAAGTATAAATTTATGAAGTAAACATGCACGTAGTATTCTATTTTTATAAATATTTTAAAAGTCGAAATTGTATTTTAAATTAAAATGAGTAGTTCAAAATTCAATAAAGCTAATACAACGAATAAACAATTCTTAAAATTATTGTACGCGCACAAACGATAGAACTTTCTTGAGGGGCGATACTTGCATATATATATCGCCCTCTATCAGAGATAGGAGGGTGTGTCAGCCTTAATCTACCAATTCGTAAGCTATATTTCGTGATGGAACGCAGAACCTTACTTTTATTGTTATAAACCGAAGTCATAAATGTTATTAAGTTAATGGTGTGAAAAAACATAATAAAAATAAAATAAAATAAGGGTCTAGTATATATAGGGCAAAGCAGTAGATTGTAACAGAAAACTCAAAAAATAATGAGAATTCTAGAAGTTTGAGTATATAAACTTGTTTGTTTGGAAACATAACATAAATATGTATAAAAACTAGAAATATCAAA
>JARFIY010000305.1:0-21042 GCA_036346155.1 Sinelater perroti | reverse complement strand
GGAACAGGTGCACTAGGCCAGCCCGATGCGTCAAATGTGCAGGGCTGCACGACTATCGCATGTGTGCAAAAATCGTAATGATGGTAAACCTGCCAAATGCGTACTATGCGACGGTGCGCACCCAGCTAATTACAAAGGCTGTAAAGTTTATGTCGACATCCTAAACAGAAGAAACCCGTGTCTAGCTTGTAAAATACTTACCTCCGGTAATCAACAGCGGTCATTTCAACCAACAACGCAACAGCAAATGACACAAGTACAACCTAATCAAGAACAACAAAATCAACCTCAGAACCTAACGATGATACAGATATGTTGGAAAAACGTCATGCCAATTTTCATGTTACAGCAAGCCGTCAATATAATCAAATAAATCGTCAACAACCAGGTCAGCAAACAGGGGACTTAACCTCCATCATTATATCAATGCAACAAACTGTATTGGCGCAACAGCAAACAATAAATGAATTATCAACACAGATCAGGCTCCTAAGAGAAGAATTGTCAAATAATAAAAATGGCTCCATATTTAAAATCGCCTTATGGAATGCCAATGGGCTTTCAAAACACAAGCAAGAAGTAGAAATGTTTCTTAAGTTACATAATGTAGATATTTTACTCGTTTCAGAGACTCATTTCACAAGCTCAAGTTACCTCAAAATACAAAACTATAACATATATTCCACAGAACATCCAGAAGCAGAGAGACATGCTATGGGAGGTACGGCCATACTGATCAAGAATAGTATTAAACATTATGAGCTATCAAAATTCAAGGAGGACTTCCTACAAGCAACTAGTGTTCGAATAGAAGACTGGCACGGTCCTCTCACACTCTCAACAGCGTACTGCCCGCCAAATCGCCCTACTAACAAAGAAGGTTTTATTAACTATTTTCGCTCCCTGGGTAATAGGTTCCTAGCAGGCGGAGACTATAATGCGAAAAATACTCTGGGGCTCCCGTATATCTCCACCAGGACGGGAAGAGTACTATATAAAGTTGTCCAAGAACTACAGCTAAATCATTTATCAACATATGAACCAACGTACTGGCCCACAGATGTTAACAAAATTCCGGACTCGCTGGATTTCTTCGTGACCAAAGGTATAGCTCCTGGGTATCTGGACATCTCATCGTGCTTGGATCTTAACTCCGATCACACTCCCGTTATAGCTACAATAAATGCAACAATTATTGAAAAAGAAAAGTCATCAAAACTTTTTAATAACAGAACAGATTGGTACCACTTTAGATCTTTAGTGGATAATAAACTGAATATGAGAATACCGCTCAAAACCACTGATGACGTTGAGGCTGCGGTATGGAACTTTACCCAAGTATTACAAGAGTCGGCTAGGGAAACGACACCAGATATCCCAATTACAAGGAAACAGGAATGCTGTCCAATGGTCATCAAAAAGAAAATTTCTGAAAAAAGAAGCCTGAGGAGAATCTGGAAGAACACTGGTTACCCTTCTGATAAAATACGCTATAATAAAGCATCTGCGGAACTCAAGAGTTTAATCAAAGACTTAAAGAATAAAAGCTTTCAAGAGTACTTGGAAAATTTAAGCCCTACCATTGATACAAACTACGCTTTGTGGAGAGCAACCAAAAGGATTAAATACCAGCATCAACAAATTCCCCCAATACGCAAAGAAGACAACAGTTGGGCACGCACTGATTCGGATAAGGCAGATGTTTTTGCTCAGTATCTTAGTAACGTTTTTCAACCTTTGCCCTCTTCATTAACACCAGAAGAAGATGCTGAAATAAAGAATTATCTCCACACACCATATCAATTGGCCCCACTGCCAAAGCTCTTCTCAGTTAAGGAAGTTAAAGATATGGTTAAAAATGATCTACATTCAAAAAAGGCCCCCGGCATTGATCGAATAACAGGAAAGATAATCAAGGAACTTCCTCGTAAAGGCTTTGTTATGATTACAATCTTATTCAATTCAGTTCTGCGTTTAGGGTACTTTCCGTTACTCTGGAAGGTGGCTCAAGTGATTCTTATATTAAAACCTGGGAAACCACCCAACGAGACTGCTTCATATAGGCCAATTAGTTTACTATCCATACTTGGTAAACTATTAGAAAAATTGCTAACCAAAAGACTTACGCCAATCATCGAAGAGATGAATTTGATTCCAGCGCATCAGTTTGGATTTAGAAGGGAGCATTCAACCATACAGCAGGTCTATCGTGTAGTCAACTTAATAAATCAATCTTTTGAAGAAAAAAGTTACTGCACAGCAGTCTTCCTCGACGACAGCCAAGCATTCGATAAGGTGTGGCGCGATGGCCTGCTGTATAAATTGAAAAGATCGCTACCCCATTCATATTATATTATAATTCAATCATACTTAGAAAAAAGATACTTCCAGATAAAATATGATCAAACGCTCACTAAAATACATCCAATTAGATCAGGAGTACCACAGGGGAGCGTCCCCGGACCCCTTTTGTATATCCTTTTTACAGCTGACATGCCTACCAATGATCAGTCGCTCACGGCTACTTTTGCGGATGATAAAGCAATCTTGGTGAAACATAAAGACCCAGTAACAGCTGCAAGAACGCTACAAAATCACTTAAATGATATCGTAAATTGGACCAAGAAGTGGAGAGTTAAAATAAATGAGTCTTAATCATACCACATTACGTTCACAAAGTGTAGAGACAATTCACCACAAGTTTTCATTAACAACAATCCATTACCTCAAGTAACAGAGGTCAAATATCTAGGAATGCACCTTGATAAGGGGCTGACATGGAAGCCACATGTTTGGAATAAAAGAAAACAACTTGGCACCAAATTTAGCAAACACTACTGGCTACTGGCCAGAAAATCCAAATTGTCTCACAGGAATAAATTGTTAGTTTACAACGTCGGGTTCAAACCAATTTGGACTTATGGTGTCCAACTATGGGGAACTGCAGCCAACACTAACATCCAAATTATCGAAAGATATCAGTCAAAAGTCCTACGTGCTATGTGCGATGCTCCGTATTTTGTGAGGAATGCTGACATAATGAGTGATGTGAAAGTGGACACAGTTTAGGAAACTATTAGAAAGTTTAGTGCTAAATATCTAAATAAACTAGAACATCATAGCAACGTCTTAGTGATCAACCTTTTGGACAATAGTGACAACATCCAAAGACTAAACAGATTAAAGCCCCTTGACCTGCCAAATAGACTTTAGTTGTAGTTAATGTTTTTATTATTATTATAAATATAAGCAACAACTATATTTTAAGATAACACTGAGTTAAGGTCACTGGACCCTAACTCACATGCATACTACTCAACCCACAATTCACACATTAAATTTGCTTATTGTAAGTCTTTATAGATTGCAAATAGTTAATAAATTAATAATAATAAAAAAAAATTTAATAAAGAAACGATGATAAGAACGGTTGAGCAGGCGAGCCGAAGTTTTTTCGATTTCAATAAAAAACGATGGCTCGCTTAAGCGTTAGGCTCGTTTCGTCGCCGTATGACGGAAGTGTACAATTGCAATTTGCAGATGATGTAACATCAAAAAAATGCGAGCGCGAGAAAAAGCGGGTAACTGATATTCCTCGACTAACAAATAAAAAATAGAAAGTTTTAGCGCACCTGCTCGAGACCGGTTTGACTGGAAGTGGCCGCAAAATTTTCTCTATATATAGAAGCTCCGGGACATTGGTGGAAAAGGAATTCCACGTCCGTACTTGTTTATTGATAAATACAATTAAAAAAAATTAGTCAGCAGGGCTACTTGAGTTTGACTCGCTTGGAGTTTTATGTTGTTATGGTGCTTGTATTTTATGTTCTTGTATTTAGCGCGCTGAGTAACGGAATTTAGTGCGTTTGAACGGTACGCGAACCGTTCAATCAATGAGCGCTCTGACGCACTGCGCATATTCCACTCGACAGGATTGTCTAGCCACACTGGGCGTACGGTGGGTGGAAGATCTGCTTAAGGTTAGTTGTTGGCGGTATATGTTACTGGCAGCTTCTTTCAGTATCTGCTCTTCATCGCAGCCCACAGTCAAAGGTTAGAAATTATGTTTTTGCACTAATACCTCTTTTTAGATTTCTAACAGTTCTCTCACATTCACCAAATTAAGAGAGCGTCGCGTCGGTTATGCCGTTTTCGGTATTTTATTTAGTAAAAATTAGCTTTCCCTGAAGCGCAGATCGATATTTGTTGCCGCGAGCGTGTGCCCTGTCATTATTATATGATGCTGTACTGTTATTTTGACAAACAAGTGCATCAAACTACATGGGCTGACCAACGCCATTTGCGGATGGGCTACGCATTCCATGCTGTTATGGCGAATTCTGCAGTAGCATTTTTTGTTACTTATTAACGGTGCTCCCCTAGAAACCTCTTGACAGAAGCCATTATCAGGTTTTCGAGGAAATTTGGCCTTTTCCGATTTGCAGTTTGTCGGCGGGAACGTTCAACGGATGCTTACTTTAAATCGGAACTTGTTGCTACGCCGCCATCTTGACGTACAAAGTGCATGAGGTAAGGAGGAGGCTTTCGGAAATTCAGATCGATATTTGTTGGCGGGAACGGTCGCCGGCTGCTTATCTGTATCTCGGCTTGTTGCTATGCCGCCACCTCGTCGTACAGGTGCGTCAAGTTGGGAGGTGTTAACTAACGGTCATTTGCAGGGCGATAAATTAATCAGGCCATTGCAACGGATTCTGAAGTAGTATCTTTTACTAAAAATTGGGATTCACTTAATCGCGATTACTATTTATTTCCGTAACCGTTCGCTGGGGGCTTACCATAAAGCAAAAGTAAATATCCGTTTGTAAATATTGCCAGCTTTCTACTGTCGTACTCAATTATGACAAATTGATGGCCGTTAGAGCAAAAATTTTTAGAGAAGAATACATACATCACACTGACGTCATCAGCGCAGAGAACAAATATCCAGTCGGACTAGTCCAATTTCTATTAAAAGTGTGGGATGAGTGCATGGGCGTACTTATCTTTTCCTTATGGCACATTTGAAATTTCTTTGAAATGGGAAATATTAATCGACACATAAAAATTTACTCGATTTTTCCCAGAACAGAATTATTTATATCTTTTTTTATTCATTTGAGATAATTACTCCTTCAATTTCTATTAAGACTTGCCCGTAATCCAGTTTAAACGTAAATCTGCTACGGCACTGCCGTCTCTCGCAACGGGCAAGTGCACGCAGCTTTGTATCACGCGGTGTATTCTTCTCTGAAAATTTTCACTCTAGCACCCGGCATTCTCTTGTACTTTTTAGTAAACCATCCGACAGTTTTGGCGGATTCTACAATTGTCCACCGGCTTTGATGGTGTTGGCGTGATGCGCCTAACGTTCTAACGAAGCGATTTGCCAGAGCTCAGAAATTTCTTTGTTTTATGTATTCCAAACAAAGCTATGGAGGCTGAAAAAATCCTACTTTATTTATTTTCGATGTGTTTGTCAGAAAAGTGCCATTTGGTACAGTCTTGTTATTGGGATCTTTGTTCAACCTCTTTGTAAATTAGTATTGATTTGTGTATTTATTTATATTTTATTTTTTTTCATTTGTATTTGACCCCAAACTATAACTTTTGGGCCTAAAGAAACATATGTTTCTTTAATGCCTAATCTCTCAGCACGGTGACATCGCTTGGTTAAATTTCTAACCGAATATGGCCTCGTGTGAATTCTTTCTATGTGGATATCTCAAGCTTGAGCTTTATAAACATTCCCATAGGACCCTACAAACATCACGAAATATAATACGATATTGGAAAGACCAATGAACAACTTCAGAATACGATTTTAACAGTGCCTCGGCCTATGCACTTTTAAATACATTGGCATAAAATATTCAGTTTCCTAATTTTACCCTGTAACAATAAACTTTGTATGTTTTCTATTGTTCCTTCTATATTGAAATTAAAAAAGAATGCGGGAGTTTTGCTCCATCCCATATAAGCAGTTGATTCTGCAAAAATCAAGCATTACATAAAGTAACTGATTGATTGTCTTGCAGCTTTTATTTTGTAAATTTATTTTTTAGGTAAAATTAAAAAAAAAACATTTATATTCATTTCTAAATTGAAAAATCTGTGTATAATTCTAAAATTCCCTTCCCATAATAAGTACTAGACCCGATGCAATTGACGGCGCGTCCAAGCGATATGAATCCCCCGAAAATATGTGAACTAGAATAATATGAGCGAGATGTGTAATCGCTGTAAACCAATGAAATTTGAATAATTTAAATAGTACAGCGACCTGCATAATCGTGGTCATTATTTTTGTAGTGTTTTGGTTGTAGGTGGCTATTAGTTTCTCGCTTGTAAGCGTTTTTCACAGTTTGAATAACTAATTCTGGAATATTTTTATAAAAGGCATCTGTGATGTTTTTAAATTTACCAGCAAAATGTTTTTTATTCTGATTGTACTATACTGCACTGTACATTGGTTGGCGCATAGACAAACTTTATATTTCTTAAAGCAGCAGTGTCAAAGCCAGTATTCACACGTAAGTTTATTTGCATCCCCTATTCATTAATTTTGCTCAATAAAACTGGTGTAATTATTAAAAGGACTATTTTGGTGGCGGCAAAATACTCCTTGTCGGGCTTTCCTAACCTCACTATGTCATAATCACTCGCGTTTTTTCGTACTAAATGCATTAAACAGCAAAGAAAGGCTTGCAGAATTGCGTTTTATTAATATTTTTCGAAGAGAGCGTGTTTCTATTGTGGGGGTGTTTAGGTTCTGCGTGCCATGAAGACTAGATTTTCTATGTACAATGCTTTATTTACAAAAATATGTACAGTTGTAATTGCGTTATTGAGGCTTGAGTGCACCTATACGAACCGTCGAACGGCGAATCTCCTGGGATCTGCGGGAGCGACTTGGACTTGGTCGACGGCGGTTTATGGTGCCCCAAATGCCTCTGACTTCTATCAGGCGGAGCCAGGCCTGGAAGGATGGACGCTGCTTCTTGGGTGAAGGGAATCGGAGCGCCTTCCGAGGAGACCTTGCCTTCGTCGGCGGACGTTTTCTCGGGCGACGGCGGAAGCGGTGATGCGGGCTTCGGTAGTGGCGAGTGGCGAAGAGATTTCCTCAACGCGTTCCGGGGGGCCTTAGGTAATGGTGATTCCCTGGTGGACATCGGAAGTGCTTTATTTCTCTAGCCGTTTGACCAGAGAATTCGGCTGTGATAAGCACGAGCGTGCCCTGGTTGGCAGCGGAAGATCGTTCTGTCTATGCATACCCGTATACCCGCGCTGAGCTTTGTTCCGAGCGTTCGCGGGGATAATTTTCGTGGAAGCGAGGCGCAGCATTTGTCTTGTTTTCGTGGTCGTTTCGCTCTGGCGCGGGTTGATTAGGGCGGTCTAGAGGGCCGCGTTGGCGGCGTTCGCTCGCGCTTTCGGGCGGGCGCCCTACAATAAATTTTATGATAACCTTTGAAACTCGATGCAATGTATCATATTTTAAACTCTTTCAGAGAACACAAAACTGTTCCTTTTTTTAAAATATTTTTAACTTAAGATGATAGCTTTAACAATTATAGCATACATGAACCAACGTTTTCTGTTTCACTGCACCGGACACAAAAATTGCGCTCGAAATATTTTACTTAATTTATGCCTACGTTATATTGTAGCAAAGCGACGCCAGGTACAATGCCCATTAGCGTATTAGACATTTGTAGTACTATAAAACAAAAAAGTTTGTTTAAAAATGTCCGACTGAGGCGAAAATCAAATCAGAAAACTAAAAATCTCTCTTTTTTGATTGACTGACTTTTTTTGAGTATGGCGTCTTCTTTGTAGTACTAAAAATGTTTTGTTTTCTACATAACGAGGGGTTTTTCTTCGAAATGTAATTTTGAGCATACTTCATATTCCTTGTTATACTCTTGATCACAACAATCGGCGGTTTAAATTTGATGTTCAAAGACTTTAAAAATTAAGTTGGCAAGCTCTTCAAATCGTTTTTTAGTTGCATGTGACAAATTTCAAGAGTCGTTCCTTAATTTCTTATTTTCCAGCATTATTCATTTAGAAATAACGTAATAATTCATTTACTATTATTGAGTAATCCGCTGTGATTTACGCTTGGCGAAAGAAATTATTGTAGATAATCTAAACTGTGACCGCTATTATTATTATTTTAAAAATATAGACTTTACTTCTCTTAACGAATATTTGGTAATAATAATTGATCGGGAGAACTTGTTCAGAACTCGTGATGTAAAGAATTATGTAACTTTTAATAACAAGTCTCTTTTTGATGTATATGTACATAAAAGCAGGTTTACAGCCACTACATTTTCAGAATTCTTTATAATAAACCTTAATAAACTTATCATCATGAAAAAATTAATTCATGAGAAATATAAAAAAGTTTTTCTTGGCCATTTAGAATTTTCATCTTTGGGTAAGTAATGCAAACTATTAACCGATAACAATTACTCCAGATCAGTCCCTAACAGTTTATAGTCCTACGTAAATAAAAAAGAGAACGATTTATTTCCTTCTACTTGTGTTACGAAGGTGAAGCTAGTAACAGTGCTCTGACTATTGCAAACAGTTTCTTCGACTTTTTTGGACCCTTTACACAAAATAAAATATTGCTGAGTTTACTTATATCAAATATAACAACACGATGCGCTTAAATAAAATTTCTATTTCTAAACGTGAAATTGAAACTTGAAGTCACTACAACAATTGAAATCAAATAAAACTAAAAGTCCTGGTGGTATATCTATTATCTTTTTTAATAAATGTAAGTTTACACTCATAAAACCACTTCATCTATTGCTTAATGCATCGTTTAATTTTGGCACTTCTCCTAGCACTTGAAAATTTAGTTTTGTAATTCCCATTCACATGAAAGAAAATTATCCAACCACAAAGATACCAATGGTTCCAAAATTATTTGAAAACATTTTGTACCCCACTGTTTTGTAAACCATGATTTGCTTGTTTATAAACTAAAGCTAATTATTTTAGTGGTAAATTTTTTAAATTGCTCTAGGTAACTTTTACTCAAAAAGTTTGTCACCGCTTCTCTTTCATTTATTTATGAATTATATTGCTTTCTGTTTTAAAAAATGTAAGTTAAACTTTATAAATCTATTTTTAAGACCAATGACTGTGTTAATTTACAAAATAATATTAATAATTTATTACGTCATTATACTTGTAACTTAATGAAACTAAATATATGAAAACACATTGGTTTGTGCATTTTTACAATATATTAAACTGAAATTTAAACAGTGCAAAAATCATTCGGGATATTGAAATAATTTTTGATTTTAATATCAACTTTAAAAAGTGTGTGAATTTTGTTGTTAACAAATTTTAATATTTTTAGGGGTTTTAAAAATAAATACATACGAGCTTCAAAGTATTAATTGTTTAAAAACTTATGTTGTTCTGTAATAAGGTCTGTTCTCGAATACAACTCTCCGATATGGCCGTCTCAATATAAAGAGTCACCAAAGAATTTAAAAAACGTACAAATTGGAATGCTAGAATTTTTAGTATATAAAATGAGTCCAAACGTTGCCTTGAAAAGCTATGCTAAGCTTAGATCTATGTTATTTGTTGACACTTTAGAACGTAACAAAAATATCAATGACGTATTTTTGCTATGTAAGCTATTAAATAATATGTTATCAAGTCATATTCTGTTAAGTAGAATTTCATTCAATTTGCCAGAAAAAAGAACCGGACATTCTTATTTATTATTATTATAATCATATACCCTTATACCTAACGGTGTCGGGTTTACAATTTTTCGTGGTATGTATTTACATTTTATTTTGTTTCATATCTATGAACCTCTTTCATTCTTTTCTGTTTTTTGCTAATGTTGCTTCTCCCCATGTTTTATCTCTTCCTTTTAGTATTGTACCTATTACTTGGCTCCATATTTTTCTTGGTCTTCCTCTTTTCTTTTTTGTCTGCGTCCTCGCTTCATACACTAATTTTACTTGTCTTTTACTATTCATTCGTTTTATGTGGCCTCCACTAACCGAGTTGTTGTTGTGCAATGAAGCGCATTATTGGTTGTACTCCTAGTTCTAGTCTTATTTGTGTGTTTCTAATTCTGTTTTGTCTAGTCACTTCTAGTACTCGTCTCAAGTATTTCATCTGTGTGGCTTGTATATTGTTTTTTGTCTTTCTGTAGTATCCAGGTTTCGCATTCGTAGGTTAGTACTGGTCTGTATATAGTATTGAAAACTTTTATTTTTGTTTGTTTAGAGATTTCTCTTTTATTTATAAATTTTTGATTTATTGCGTAGTATAGCTTTATTGTTTTATTACTTCTTTCATTTACTTCTGCTTCTTGTTTTTCTGTTTTCTCGAACGTTACTCTCAGATATTTATATTCTTCTACTCGTTCTAATTTTACATTATCTATTTCATTATTTATTTTAGCATCCTGTTCTCCAACTATCATAACTTTTGTTTGAATTAAATTTTTATTTCCATACCTTCTTCTTCCATTTTCTCTTTCCGTATGTTTACGTTTTTTTTGTAGTTTCTTTTCACTTCCTGCTGTTATTACTACGTCATCCGCGAAAACTCCTGCTGCTCTCTATTCTTTCTAGATTTCTATACCCAATAAATAGTTTATTTACTTTTTGTTCGCTTTTCCTGATGATCTTCTCCATGTGTACATTAAATAAGGTTGGACTTAGACCTCCTCCTTGTCTTAATCCCACCTCTGTTTTAAAGTGTGTGTGTGCGTGTGCGCGCGCGCGTTCGTGCGTGCGTGTGTGTATGTGCGTGTGTATTCTTGTGTTTCTGTTGTGTTTGGGTTCTTTATTTATTTGTTGTGTCTGTTTCCGCTATCCATTTCTATTTCTCTGAATAGTATCATTTATTTGTCGGTACTAGTTTGTAGTTGTGTGATTTGTAGTGGTTTCTGATTATTATTCTTGTCTACCCTGTTTACTTATGTGCATAATGTGTTGCCTATTCTAGCGACGTCTAGCAGGAATCTACTCTTGTCGTTAAAATTTTTCTTTATCTATACATGCGAATTTCTTCCTTAATGTTATGCTCCTAACCCTAAAGTTATTAATTAGTTTAAACAATCTTACTTTTATATTCCTTCTGAATTGTTTATTTTATTCTCTTATTTTATTTACTATTTCAGCACACACTTTTCACTGTTTTTCGGTGATTTACTCCGCCCGATAAGGCCTCCTTTAGGCTTTTATATCGGAGTATTGCAAACACTTTTAAGTTGAAGTGGAAGTAATTAAATATAAAAAAGCATTTATAAAATGTAAGTTTTTATAATTCATTTCTTTAAAATTCCATTTACAGGAAGCAACACAACGACGACGACGTTATCAATATTAAACACATTGAATCAGTACCCGATTAAAGTATCTAGCGCCCTACACTAACGATTTTCCATTCGCGTTCACTCAAATTTTTGCGTATGTGGGAGATTATCAAAATATTATAAAGTATTTGATTGTTTAGACAAAACATTCATTTGATTTTTAATTTTCGTTGTATACATCAATGAGGAAAAATGAAAATGAACGTCCCATTTACCTACAAGTTATATTTAAGAACATTTTTTGCTCGCTTTAGAATTAGCAAATCTCTGGACTGTCATCAAAATAAAGCATCTATAGAAATTCATTCTCAATCAACTCTCAGTAAAAGTGTATGGCCCGTTGTTTTTTCTTATTTTTTACGTTAATTATATAAGTTAATCTTATAAATGTTTTGCTCTCTTGAAAACTGAAAAAGATTGTTTGCCAGTGCAGTTAGTAACTTTCATATTTAAATTTTTTTTAGAACGTTGGCACTATTGGGAAAACTAAACACTACGTGTCATGACTTCATGAATGCTAGGAGTCCTTGTGGTTTCAATTGTGTTTTATCTAAATACGAAACATACGTTTCCAATAAGATTTTTCCTCTGCCGTGTTTTGTCATTTTCGATTTGAGTGATTTTCCATAAAAATCCGAAGTTCTTGTGTATGTTTGTATGGATTTTTGAGCTTCAAAAAATCAATTGCAATATAATATTTATCTATCACGAAATACTGATGTCCAGAAAACTTGTAAGTCTCATCTTTATTTTCAACAAGGTAACTTTTGGCCTATTCTCTCTTATAGCCTACTTTACAAAAGTCAGATTTACACATTAATTTTATTTTGTTTTCTATCCATAAAAACTCTACTTCGTTTCTAAAGTTACTAAAGTAATATAGTAATAACCTTTATTGAGTTTATACTTTTTACTTCTTGATACTTTACAAGAACACTATTTACGAAACACACCATCAATGTTATTTCAAGATTTGTAAATTTCCCAGTATCAAATTAGTTTTATACTGTGCGTTTTTAGTCTGATGACTATCGTGGGTAATGTGCGTCAGAGCATCAAGAACTTTCTGATACGATTTGTACAATGCTTCGCTTGATTGGCATCAGTACAGATACTCCATCGGATTGTTGACAAAGTTTTTAAAAACTAGGAGTCCCTTTTGAAATAAATCTGCAGTATGCCCAATCTTTTGGTTGAAGAACTAAAAAGGTGATGGTACAGAAAAAATATTAGCAATGTTAGGTGGAGTTACAACACAGAAGACATGAAGTCGCAAATTAATGGATTGAACGAAAATATGAATAATAATGAAAAAAATTAAGAAATTTAAAAAAGGGAACCTGGAATTAACAAAGAAGACGGGAAACCAAGACAGGATAAAAAGTCTAGAAAGAGAAATTAGAAGAAAAAACATAGTAGTTCAAGGGGTAGTAGACTCCGAAGAGGAGACGAAAGAAGTAGTGAAAGGAGAAGTAGCTGAAGTGTTTAAGAAACAAAGGGGGAGAGGTAACGAGGCTAAGATAATACCAGAAGGGACAGAAGATCAGGCCGATATTAGTACAATTGTCAGATTGGAGTAAGAAAATGGAGATCTTAAGAGCTACTAAGGACTTAAAAGAAATAGACCTATGGATTTCAGAGGACCACCCAAAGAAGATACGGAAACAAGGCGAGAAGCTTGCCCCTTTCGCAAAGAAAGCTCGTGTAAAAGGGCACAAACTATAAATAAAGTACAATAAACTCATAGTAAACGGGAAGGGCTTTACGTTAGGCGAAAGTAAGGACTTTGAGTACAAGATCGCCAAAAATACAGAAAATGAAGAGTTCAGGAAACAAATGAGGACTATCACTAGTACAACAAGGAGAACAAACAAATTAATAAAAGAAAGCCTAACGGGAAAAAATGACGGACCGCAATGATAAGGACAATGAGAACACACTATTACTTTTATAAAACAAAAAAAAAAGCGTAAACGACTCCAGAAGCAAAGAAAGTGTACAATTCTGGCAACATGAAATGTCAAAAGTTTAATTAGAGTAGGGGCTTTAGAAAATTTGAAACAGGAGATTAATCGCTACAAACTAGACATAGTGGCCATACAGGAAATGAAATGGAAGGAAAATGGGATAATAGAGTCGGGAAATGATATGAGAGCAAGTAGTGCAGCAAATGTTAGAAAGTTCGGTTTTGGTTTCATAATAAGTAATAAATTAAAAGGGGAAATTATGATAACTGATAAATGAGAGGAAAGCAGTTTTAGGAATTAAATCAAAATTTGCTAATATATCAATTTGTAATGTGCATGCTTCTACACAGGAAAAGGAAGATGTATAGAAGGAAGATTTTTATGCACACATATAGGAAATATTATACAAAATTCCACGGCATGATGTTAGAATACTATTAGGAGACTTTAATAAAAAATAGGCAATGAGGCGCATTACCAAATAATAACGGGAAGACACAGTCTGCATGAAGATAATAATGACAACAAATAACGAGTGATAGATTTAGCGGGAAGTAATTATATGGTCATCTATAGTACAAGATTTCAGCACAAAAATATCTATAAAGAAACATGGATGCACAACGATGGGGCAACGAGAATCATATTGACTATGTAATAATTGATGCTAGACATGTATCAGATATGCAACATGTAAGATGCTGCAGAGGGGCTCATTGTGATACAGAGTATTTTCTGGTATGCGTCAAATATAAACAGAGGGTGGCAATTAGGAAAGAACAACGAGGGAAAGTAAGGAAAAGTTATTATACAGATAAATTAAAAGAGAAAAAATAGTAGTAGCAAGGTATACGCAGAACATATCAGACGAGTTGGAAAAGATTGGCGAAAGAAAAGGGAATGAAGGAGAAAGGATCATAGCGCAAGAATGGGCACAAGTAAGGGACGTAGTAATTAAAACAGCAGTAGAAATAGCAGGGAAAGAAAAAATAGCAAAAGGAAAGAAGAAATAGTTTGATGAAGAATGCAGGGAAGCAATTAAGGAAGAAATAAAGCACAGATTAAAATGATAAATTTAGTAAATGAAGAAAATAAAGAAGCATTAAAAAAGTAGAGAGATAGCAAAAAATATTTGTCGTAAAAAAAGCAGTATGAGAAACAAACATTTCTACAGCTGAAAAGTCCTAAGAAACAGAAGAATAAAAGAGAATTTTATAAAAAAACAATAAAAACGCAAAAAAAGTTACAAACCCAGAGTGCATTTATTTAAGGATACAGAAGGAAACCTAGTAGGAAGTAAACATCAGTATATGAAACTATGGAAAGAATATTTCTTCTGAACTCGGAAAGAAGTCGCGGTGAAGGGCCGGTAACAAGAGAACCCGAACAGGGAAAGTCAGTTAAAGAAGAAATAGAGTTGCCAACAGAAGATGACGTGCGAGAAATAATTCATAACCAAAAAAATAATAAAGCGCCAGGTACGGATCAGGTAACGGGAGAAACGATAAAATACGGGGGAAAGGATCTGGAAAAAGAAATGTACCGGCTTGTAATAAGGGTGTGGCAAGAAGAAGATGTGCCAATCAGCTGGAGAACAGCATTAATTTGCCCCTTGCATAAAAAAGGAGACAAAAGTGTATTACAAAATTATAGAGAAATAACACTTTTAAACGTAGGATACAAGATTTTAAGTGCAACAATAGCGAAAAGGCTAGAATTAATAATGGAAAGAGAGGTAGGCTAATACCAGTGCATTGTATTTATTGGTTGGTTCTTCTTCTTTTCTTTTTCCACTATAAGTTAACTTTTATAGCTTTTCTTTACTTGTAGCCCACATTTCGCCCGCGTAAGTTAACGTTATTATTACATTCTTGTATACCATTAGTTTTACTTTTAGCAATACATTATTCGTGCTTTGACGTCTTTCTTATTATCACCATTACTAGCAAAGCTATATGGTCAGTTACTAATGTATATTGGTATTTACCTATTATTTTTATAGGCATATCTTCATTTAACTTGCAATAATCCTTGCTAAAATCTTATAGACGGTCCCTGGTAGTGTTATTTTTTTTTAAATAGGACAAATTATTAATTTGGACTAATCTTATGGCATCTATTCTTTCAGTTATATATTTTTTTATAAAATTATGTAGTTTTTTCTTAATATTTCACCAAATCTGCTGGCATTTAATCGTTTTGAGGGCTTTTATTGTTCTTTAACGTTTTTACAACTCTTTTTACTTCTGGTAGATCTATTTATTTTTCTACTTATCCTTCTCCCATAAAATATTTTCTTCTTCTTTTTACTTTTTTCTCTTTCGTACTTGCACAGTAGTGTTTCTTAGTTCTTTCTACTTTTCTACATAAATTACTCACTTTATTATTATAGTAACTTTTTTTAATTTTTGTTCATTATCCTCTCTTTTTTCATCTACACACCAGTTGTATTACTCCTTTTGTTGTGTATATATTTTTATAGGAACTTGATTTAACGTAATTAGTCTCACTAGAGCTTTACTATCTTTAATATGTATGTTCGCGCCAAACTCAAAATTATATTTATTTTTGAAGTTTTAAATTAAGGCCGGTTATATTTTTTGATTTCCTCATATATATATATATATATATATATATATATATATATATAAAGTGCCGCGCACTTGCAATTGCCTTTGTGCACTTAGCATTTCGACTTCTTTTAGTTCCCACGACTTTACGCTTTTGCTTTTATTCATTTAAACTTGCATTTCGCATTTCGTTCGCGGCATTACGCCTTTGCCTTTGTTCGCGTTTTGCATTTGGCCTTTTCTGGCTATGTTCCCGCAGGCAAATTTTCCGTAAGAGTGAACCTTTTTCATCAGGAAAGACGCTACCCTTCGGCCTTCGTCTGCTGTGAAGATTGGGGTAACTAATCCTATTTTTTTTTTTATCCATATTCTTATCCTTAGCCCCAGGAAGCCGATATCTGCGGGAAAGCGTCGTTTCCACAGGTTAGTGTTTTAACGTTAGATTTGTTTCAAGTCTTTATTCAAAATTTAAAATTATTTATACAGTCCACTTCCGGCCGCACCAATGTATTTAGTCTTTTTTGATGTTTTAAAATTTTAGTTTGTTGTACTGTTCGTTTTTTATGCTTATTGTTTATTATGCTCAACATTGCTCTTTTTTTGTTTGATATATAGTTCTAATTATTTCGGAAAAAAAGTATCAAAAACATCCATGACGATGTAATTATACTTAAAATTATTGTGTCTTGATCTGATACGCGACTATGCGCTTCTCATTGCAGAGATGTGTGGCAACAGTGCCGTCTGGATCAACGTTCATCTGCGCAAACATTGTCCATGTAACGTATTGTAGAATATGCATGCGCTTTCGCCATGTCGCTGATTGTATGTTCTGGGTTGTAACTTTGGTGATTCAATTTATTTAAACTATTTTCGCGTCGTGTTTAGAATGTAGTTTGCACGACATTCGCAAGTTTTGCTCATTTTCCTGCTTTTTCCGGAATTAAATCGTCATTCTATATTTTTGCTGCGCTACAGAAATATTCGTTTGCCTGTAATGATAATCTGTTAATGGGAGATGCGGCGTAGGACTTCACATTGGAGCTTTTGGAGCATGCATCGCGGACTGTTTTCCAGTTCTCTAGATTTTTGTTATTTTAACCGATACCTTAACATTACTGGAGGAGCCTTAATTTATTTTACCGCGTGGTTGTTATGTAGGTACGCGTTTCTTGGTAACGCCGTTTTTTAAAGGTCAAATTATGACTGAGCACGGCTTTGGATTAATTTTAGCAACGTTGCCGGCTACATAAAATTTTAATTAGGACACTTTTTAACTTTGGGATATAACTATTTGAGGTTGTCTGTGGAAACCATCAAGTTTTGATTATTTGAATGGTACCCTTCGCTACATTCGCCGAGCAAATTGTAATGAGTGGATCTGTAAACAGCTTACGACGAAACCCATGCAGACAGCATGTGAAACCTTGCGCCTAGTCGGGAAAGACCGACTAGACCACCATAAATCAGGCAGCTGCCATGTGCGTATTACAAGCTGGTTTTTGGTCAATTTTTGAGGCATTAGAAATATGTTTACTACCCTAAAATATTTATATAGTATTTTCCATTAATATTTGGTCATTTTTTAAATATTTAAAGCTGACGGTTGTGCCTTTGCTAATAATAATCTTATTACATAGTTGCTAAAGCAGCAGGATCGTTGCTTTATGAAATTAAGGAATGTTTGTGCTCTGGCACTCTTACCTATCAATATCGATTACTTAATTAGAAATAATAATTCTGTTACGTTATACAACGTATTTCAACTTCTTATAATGAAATTTAGTTTCTGTCTGTTCGGAAATTGAGCTATCTATTCTAACCGAACCGAGGTTTCTTAAAGTACCACAAATTTTTAATGAAACTATCAAAAATGAATACAAGGCAACATAAATAAATGTTATCTTAGTTTACATAAAAGGTGCTTTTACAAAAATACTCTACTATAACACAATATCATAATAAAATGGTTTACATATAGCACGACTTAAACATTCATACACTATAAGGTGAAAGCATCCAGTCATGCACTGTTGTAAAATCAAAGTCTCATGTTTGTCAACTTTTAGCATCAATTACTAGATTTTGATCTATATCTACAGAAATTGTCTTCCATTTCTATCAGAGAGCTACAGCGCGTCCAGCCACTGAAGATGAATAATTTGGTCAGACGTTTTAATTCTTTCCAAAGGTGTTCGATGAGACTCAGTTTTTCAACACCTATCTCTTCAAACCATAGCAGAATAATTTCTGTGTAGACAGAACAGTCATCCTGGTGGTACGGTAAAGATCCTTTTCCGAACAACCTCTAGAAAATTGGAATTACAGAATTTATTTCCTTGAGTTTGTTTTGTAGGAGGAGCGAATGATAATCAAAGCTAAGCTAAAAAACAGGTATAAAAGTCGCCTCCTTATTTTACTGAAATGAGAAGCTTTAAGCCTCCCCTCGCTCATCTCATTGTCGTCGTGTCTCTCGTTATTTCCCTTCAATAAATTCAAAAGGCGAGGTTGTGAAATGAGAAAGGTTATTCGTTGAAAAGACATTTAATTAAAAGCTTGCAAAAAATGAATACAAAAGGAACAATTGTGTATGTATATAATATTAATATATTTTATTAACCCAATTGTCGACGTTTTGAAGTAGTACAAGTCTATGCTGATGTGTTCCTAAGGCTGAGAGCTAAGAGCTCCTCTATTTCAGGTTCTTTTTTAGCAGTCATAAGAAAGCGATAGTCCGGCTCCTGTGAGTTGTTGACGAATTTTATTATTGTTGCTGGTTGGTTCAAGTCCTCATCCACCATTTGCTGAAGGATTTCATCTTCGCCCAACAGCCTCATCCTCCTCATGATAATCTTGTTAGCTAACATTGTCGCAGATAACACCGCAGTTTGCATATGTTATGGAGCAAACCAAACCAGCCGTACGGCAACCACAAACTCTACGTGTTGCTCAGAAGTTGTAAAAGAAGCGTTAAAAAACCGATCAATTTCTTCACAAATATTTTGTGTGGCAATCGTCCAAGTGTCCACATCATTAGCACACTCTCTGGAACTGTTCTTGTTATATCCATGTGCCGTTCCACAATTTGTCTGCGCGACTAATAGTGAAGAATCCTTCACTTGTGAATTTCTCGTACTTCGAGGCAACATTCTCTCTTTTAAGGTAGTAACATTTTTCAAGTAAATATGGCAGGCCTTGGCATGAAGAAAGTGTCCATTTGGATGGAAAATTGGCAACATTTTTTTGCTGTGGCAAAGAGCTGTCAATGTTTTATTGGCAAAATGGTACCAAAGAGTTCTCTTAACTCACTTCGAACCATGATAAATCCGACTGCTTCTACGAAGGACATCAAGATGTGTACGCCTCCTTGCCTGATCTCTACATTTTCCAAGGCGACCTCCTTTACTTTAATGTAAAGAGGCTGATCAAGAATAACGAAACAAGTGTGTTGGTTGAGACACTTTCTCCTTTCAGAAGTATATGATAGAACTGAAAAAATAGTGTCATAATCTAACGGCGAGATGTCGACAAATGATAAACAGGCAACGCGAGTTTGCTTAAAAGGGAGGTGAAACGTTACCTGCTACATAAAACTACTCTGTTCGGGTGTCAGGTGACCTCCGTTTGGTATACATTCAAAGCAACAGTGAAGGGAACAGGCTTGTGTTGGTAGAAAGAATGAGTGTAGCTTCAAGATTCCATGTTTGACATCCCCTATGTCATATGTTTTCAAGTCAACTGCATCAATTTTTCCTACAACAGCAGCCTTGGGAATTAAAAAATACGATATCCATCCAATGTTTGACTATTAAAATCTGAATTGTCGAATAAAAACTGAAAAAACTATTAATTTTCAATTCCAGGGGGGAATGTTGTGTGGCTGATATTTCAAAGCGAACGGCTTCCAAATAAGGGCCACAAATTCCAAAACAAATACAACACGTTGATCAGTCCTCAAAATGCATATATCTTATAAACAAATTCTGCCAGTCCCGCAAGCAATGGAGAAAAAAAAATCGGCCTTGCTGCAGAAATAATACAATGTGCTATAGTAATAAATTTTTTAATTCATTTGTCCTTAGTTACAGATTTTCTTCCTAGACAATCGCAATCTTTGTAGAGATTAGGTATGCATAATTGAAAGTCTTGAAAAATGTTGTCTGAAGGTGGATACTTTGTGGCGTGGTAGACTATGGGGCGCACATCTGCTATAATTGCAGCAGCTGGATCAATCACACGGTCCCTTTCTCATTCTGCTCAGCTTTTACGATTATTGTACGAAGAGTCTGACAATATTTTGATCCCTGCGCCACGAAAACACAATTGGTGGCTTATTAGAAAAAATGGCTATTATTATACCACCTTCATACTTCTTCAACTGCTGTGTGTATCCAGTAACAATTCGTTGGAAAAGTGTATCACTCACCTTCCTGTTAGTATTGAGGCAAAAGTTGCTGGTAATATGCTGTCGATTATATTTCATTTTAGAGACAACATGCAAGGGTTCACCTTATTTACACCTTTCTGTGGTCAAACAACATATATATGATATGGTGGACATCTTAAAGAGAAGTTCCAACAGTTTCAACGCTATTGTTCTGATTAACGCGATGATTAACGCGACTCACTTCATTTATAGTCCCTTTATGCTGTGAAAAGGGGACCACATCGAGTCTGATCATACAGATTTATTATGGTTGGATTTTTTCTTGCTTATTGTCTAACATCATTAACACTCATGTTTGTCGATGAATATCTCTCAATAACACTGCCTTGTTTGAACCCTGGGTCTGTCGTTACTTGTCATTTTGGTTACTACAGTAGAGCCATCCACTGCAGAGAACGCTACTGTATGTCTTGATAATCAGTGATAATGTTATAATGTTTATTTTATTTGTCTCGTGGCAATACTAACAGACTTGGCAATTAGTAGGTAAATGTTTTCAAAAGCCTCTCGTACATGTAATTATTAATTTTTTATTAGAAATGCCTAATTCCAATATGTTATGTTATGTGGGAGCGTTTTATCGTTTATAGGGATTTAATATATATATTATATATATATATATAATTTAATGTATATAAATAAATTTACTAGTTCATTATTTTGTAACTTTTGCAAACTTTACTATCC
>JARFIY010000304.1:0-19607 GCA_036346155.1 Sinelater perroti | reverse complement strand
TAGAAAATAGTACCACCAAAATCAAATATATCTATACATGTAAACCTAACCATAAAAGTGAAATTAAAAAATTGATTAGCAGTTTTTAATTTTTTTATAATTTTATATGTTAAACATTTCAAAACAATGCACATCTGTAACAACAGCAAGAAATACGATCTGTGTAAATAGTAGTACACTGCTCCCGTTCACAGCAGCTCCAACAAATAATTGTTTCAAAAAAATTTGGCATGTAGATCACAAAATTTTTCGAGTAAAAGGCGTTAGCTATCTTTTATAGGTCTAAAAATTATATACAACTAAAGAATTTTTTAGGCTCATTACAAATATATAAAAATTATTTCGGTATAATTTATAACGGGTGTCTCTGGAGAACAAACGTTTTTTGCTATTTATGGCCAAAAAATGAAGAGAAACGAGCTGTATCATCAGTGAAATGGCACCATGAAGCTGATGATAAAGTAATAGAATCACTATCAAAATTATTCAAAAATAAATATAAAATTTATTATTATTATACGGTCTATATTAATAACAAATAATGATATAAATAGTACTACCCCGGAAATACATAACAAAATTTAAATTTTTAGAGAAAATTATAATTTATTAATACAATCATACAATACACGGAGCCCTTTTCCGAATGTTCCTGCTATCGAATGTTTATAGAAACGTAACCTCACCCCGAGATTAATAATCTGTAATACGTATAAATAACCAACAGATTTGTATTTTTCTTTGTTTCTCTGCTATGCATTTATTTAGCATTCAGATTTTAATCGCTTTAAATTTCTGGCGAAATACGCAATTCCTATGGGAAAAAATATATTACAGAAGACGAAATTTTAACGAAATTGTTAGCGGATACATTATCTGATGTTCCTGACAAAGCTGATAGTTATAATAAAAATGACACTGACTTCTATTTTTGGAAATAAGCAATAAAAAATTGTGCATCCATTATCGAGTTCTAATGACAGTGAAAGTGATTGTGATACACTAAATTTGAAAGTTTCTATATGGGTAAGAACAGAGAAAACGCCAAATTTAGGGCCATTTACGGAAAATCGAGAGATGAAACAAATTTCTTCTAATCCGAGCAAAGTATCATAAATAGCAGGACCTTTTCTTGGAGACAGATTCTTTGATATGTTGTGTGAAGAAACGAATCTTATATAACTTATAAAATCAGTAAAAGTTATTGATTCTAAGGAGATGAAATAATGTAAAAAAATTTAATAATTATTCTAATTGAGCAAGTTAAGAAAGATAAACCAAAAAATTATTGGTCTGGGAAACCATATTTAAATCCTTTATTTTCAAAAATTTATGAGCAGTAATAGATTTAAGCAAACCTGTTAGTGTTTACATTTCAATAATAATGAACTTCTGCAACTATAAACTAGCAGGTTAAACAAAATTTAACTTTTCTTTATTTGAAAAATTGCAGAGTATTTATAAGTAAAATCAACAACTTTTCTTAGTTGAAACAATAATTTCTTGGAGGGATAGGATTATATACGAGCATATAACTTGGAAAAACTTATATGTAATAAATATATGATATTATAAAACATGACTTACCTGTTTGTATAGCCGCATCACAAGCTATATTTTGAATTTAGAAATTTATATTGGGAAAGGGAATAAACTCCAAAAAACTATCTTCTTAATTTTGAAGCCTTGTCTTTATCAGAATCACCATATCCACAAAGACAATTATTAGAATCATGTGACAATTGCTGAAATTTTTTTTCAAGACCAGTTCAGAATGAGCAGAGATTTTCATCCAGATAAGAAAAACGAATGACAGTCTCTGAAAAGTGTCAAAATCACATTCAAGAGAAAGGTTGAAATTTTTCTTTATTACTAGAAAAATACTAGCGCTATCAACATAATTTTCAAAATTCACTATTCAACAATGATTGACGTTTCACAAAAAAATTAAGCAGTAAAGGAATAGCTATGTACATTATTCATTATATATTCATAAAGGGTGTTGGTATCTTCTCTCATTATTCTGTCTAAAAATAGAACAGTAAATTGCCTAAAAAAAAGTTACATTTTGGCTTACAAATTGTGTGCTTTGAAATGACCCCTTTGAATCTAACAAAAACTATTCCCTAAAAAAATTAAAAATGACATGCAAAGAATTTCTGCTGCAAGTGGCAAAAATGGGCTCTTGATATGTTCGAGACACAAACACAGATGCCGCACGCTTAGAAACGTCAATCCAAACATCTCGTGCCTCATGATTAAAATCCGGATGTTCAGGCAAAATGCATAAAATGCCTAAACATGCTTATTTTGACTAATTTTATTTATAAATGTTTTTTTTGCTTATGACAGTTATAACTGCCTATTTAATCACACAAATAGCAGCAACAAAAATCCCATCTCATAATTACCTACGTTAATTGCTTGTGCCCAGTAATCTGTTAATTCCTTACCGAGAATTCGACCTGAAAATGTATACCTACTTTAGCATTAATACCCTCTTTGTTTGATGATTTGCTCTTATTTTTATTCATTTTTACAAGAAGGTTTGTTTCTGCCACAATTCCGAAAGTGCGTTTTCCTATTATCGAAAAGTTAAATAATTTTGTGCGAGAGTTTAGCAGTAATATTTTTTCAACTCATGGTTCTGTGCTTTTTTGTAAAATTTGTGAAAAACCAGTAAATTTCAAGAAACAAGATTTTGTTACTCAACACAGCTTTGTATAACCCGTGTGGACTGTAGTAGTCTTTAAATCGAACTTTTGCTGATTGTAAATTCGTCGGTCATATACGCAATCACTAACTTTCCATTTCCATTTTTTTATAATAATACAAAAAATAAAAAAACCATAAAACACTGCGTATTATTTAATGTTTGCAATTTTTATTAAAAATTATTAGAATGTCTCCTAAACATTAAGTAGAAAGAAATTAAATAATGTAAATAGCCGTCATTGCAGCTGCGGTTTTATTGCCAGTAACGAGTTCACCAATAATTTTCAGTGTAATTTTGCAGCACTGTGTATGTCAAACACAATATACACATATGTCTACTACTTTTAGTTTGTATCCATCGTAAATAAGTGAAGAAGTAGATATCCTACTACAAACAAAAATAAAAATCAGGTTTTTTCAACATGTTGACTTGAAAACATATCTGAAAAATTTAGTATCTCAAAGACTGATATAGAAAAATTTTAGAAAAAGTTTGAAGCTGTTTTATCCTGCCTACAATTAAAATATTATCAATAAATTCGTGATATCTTTGTTGTTAACCCACAAAAATTCTTCGTTCTCATTATTATAAGAAAGCACAAAATAACGGAATCCCAGCCTCTATGCGAATCGGCTTGATGCTATTTCCTAGAGTTTTAGCTCTTCACTCTCAGTCTGCCTACTCCGAGTCTTTGAGTAAGACTGACCTTTCAAGTGACCTGCTTGGTCTTTTATAGGGCTGAAAGTGAAAGTTTGTTTGGCGGGATATGCGTTGTGCTGGGGAAAATTTGTAGGATTAAGGGTATTGCGTAATTGGCGGTGCGGAATAATAAAGGATTTCCATATAACAGGTAAACGTTGGCTGTCATCTCTTGTGTTGAGGCACTATGGGCGTTTTTCTATTTCAATTGCCTCACGTACTATTCTGCTAGTGAAATGACAAATGGGGGCAATGGTTTTAGCTCCAGAGAAATCAATTTTGTGGCCTGTTTCTTTGTTGTATTTGGCAAGTGCAGAACCAATATCACCTTTCCGTACGGCCAGAGAATGCTCGTATATTCAGCTAAACATTTGCCGATTTGTTTGACCTATATATGTCCTTTCGCTGTCTCCACAAGGTATTTCATACACTCCTTGAGATTTATTTTGGCAGTGATTCTTTGCTGAGCGAATAAGCCCAGATATTTGATTATTGGTCGTAAAGACCGTTCGTGTATTTTGCTGCATTAGTATACGACTTATTTTATCGGTGATGCCTCTGATGTAAGGTAGGAATGCTTTTTACTTTCCTTATCCTATAATAAGGAAAGTAATGTAATCGGCGGAAATTTGACCTACCCAGTTTTTCACATTTCTGTACGAAATATAACCTCAGGACACCAAAAAAGTTATTTTGAGCCATTGGTTCGTGTGTGTGTGTGGTGTGTGTGTCTGTCGGTCTGTCAGTAAACAAGATATCTTGAGAACCGTAAGAGCTAGAGACTTGAAATTTGGTATGCAAGTTACTTGTAGGTAGAGGACGCAGTGCGAAGCTTTTGGTAAAAATCGGCTAAGCTGTTTGGTCACAAGGTCGCAAAATCGGTCGCAAATCTAAACGGCTGAAGATACAAAAAATTTATGAGAATAAAAATGATTTATTATCATGAGATAAACATGAATTTAAAATAAAAGTTGGCAAAATAGGAACTCGAAAAAAAATTGAAATTCAGGATTTTTAATATACCGGGTGTTCATAAAATGTTTCGGGAAATTTATATTACTGGATAGATCAAACCGAGACGAACAAAAAATTAAAATGAAATTTTTTGATCCGAGGTCAAATAATCCTTCCAGAATTCCTTTCCCACCTCAACCAAATCCACACCAATATCAAATGTACCATGGAAACTGAACATAACAATTCCCTTCCCTTTCTAGATACTCTCATAACAAGAAATCCTTCTAGTGACAGCTTTTATTACACTGTCTACAGAAAACCCACTCACACTAACCGCTACCTAAATGCCCAAATATCTTCCGTGAGTGTCTGTGGTTTTGTCTTTTATCAAATACGTATACTAGTTTTTTACATTTGGTTTTATATTTCTAATGGTTTCAAGATACAGTTCGTTGACGTACCTTTTCCTCGGTGTACTTTGTCCGCCATTTTTTTTGTTACCAAGTTTTTTTTTTAGAAATGACAACACTATTGTCAAAGTTTTTTAAGGTGAATATTGGTCTAAATGAGAACACTACATAATTCTAAATTAAATTCTTCTCGTTTGTTCCATTTGGATGTTTCGGCAGCTATAGATTCTCGCAAAACCATTTTAGATTGTTTAGTTTCTTTTTCTATCCGCGTTTTCTTTATGCCCAGCCGTATTAATGTGTTGCGTGATCTGAGACTTTCTTTCACATATAATCTATAATTTGAAATACATACTATAATAGTTATTTACACTAGTTGTAAAAAGTGCGTGTTATTTAACGAGGCTTGCCGAATTTAACAATTACAAGTAAAAAATTTTTTTATACGTATATGTTTTTGGACAAAACTAATCAAACATTCGCATTACTATTTTTCTGGAGAATTTGCAAAATACTCTATCACTTTCACTGCTATCCGTACGAAATTCAAGCAATTTTTTTATCTAAATGGACGTTCAGTTATTTTTTACAATCAGCACCTTTAAAATTCGATATATTCACGTTTGATTCATAAGTAAATGTATCGTAACAAATTATTTATCAAGTTCTAGAAACCTCAATGAAATTATTTAGTTTAAAAATTCACAAGTGTATTACAATACCTCTCACAAATATTCATATTAAAAGCAATGTACATAATCACAAGCTTATATAGTTAGTATTTTACTCACCTTTTATCCGCTTTCTTAGGAAACCACAAAAAAACTATTTAGTTTAGGAAATTCCAAAATAAAACTGTTGAAACCAAAAAATACGTTAAATTATACAGGAAATAACAAAGTATTCCAATTAGCATAAAATATGGATTTTTTTACATAAAACACTTTTTTTACTTAAAAATTATAATCGCACACTTAATGATTGCGTCAATATTTACACATAAATTTATAATTTGATCCAAAATATTAAAATCGTTAATTCAACTTAACTATTTGTATGATAAAATAGCATTTCATTTTATAGTTTTCTTCCTTTTTGTGTTTTCCATTAAAGTTTCGTGACGAATCGACCAACAAAAATCTGCAAGTATTGCTTCTGACCATTTACCGTTTTATCGTCTTTCTATGTGCAATATATCTTGATGAAACCTTTCACCATGTTCATTTGATACTGTACCGAGATTTTCGGGAAAGAAATCTAAGTGCGAGTACAAAAATGATTTTTAAGGGACATATTGCATTTCATAGCTTTATAATAAGAAAGAAGTTCTTTATTGATTTCCTGGTAGTTTTCAGCTTTTTTTTCCAAGAAAACTATCACACGCCTCTACAACAGTAGTCCATGCGGTTTTTTCTGCTTCATTCAACTTTATTTTAAAATTGACGTCCTTTATAAGCTCTCGTATTTGCGGGCCTACAACGATTCATTTTTTACTTTTGCATATTTTTTAGGGTACTGAAAGCTTTCACCATCCTTGTTCATTGCTTTTACAAAGTTTTCATAAGACCTAGCTTTATATAGAGGGGTGGTAGCAAAATCGTTTTACTTTGTACTAAAGGTTGTTTATTTACATTTTTGACTTCACGGGTCAAACTTACTCTTCGTGGCCAGTTTTTTATTACGTAGTGTCTATCTCTTGAGCGACTGTCCCATTGGCATAAAAAACAACAAAATTTGGTATACCGTCCTTGCAGTCCGTTTAACATTGCTATAACCTTTAGAACAACATAAATGTTCCACGAGTGCTGTGAATATTTAATTTTTTCTAATAACAACTTCCTATTTGAATAGTTTTCTTTTTCATGCTTGTTGCATGTGCGAGGGGGACAGAAGGGTATTTATTGCCGTTGTGGAGCAAAACATCTTTTAAATTGATTTTGGGCGAATCAATAAAAAGTCGCTATTCCACAGATCTTTCAGGCAAACCCAGTTCTTGTAGAAGTCCTTCAGCATTCTTACAAAACACCAAATCACCATTTTTAGTAAAGTAACTCAAAAACTTTTATCTAACAAATTTTATTGTTTTAATCTTAATCCGAGAAGTTGAGCCTTTGATTTTTAAAGTCTTAAATCTCAAACAAGATTATTCAAATCAGATTGCTTAAGAAGATGCGGTTCTGTCGATTAAGTCTCTTGAGAATGAGCGTCTTTATCATCCATCATTTCATCGTTGATGTTAGAATGCACTGGAGGTAAAGCATCATTGTATCGAGGAACTGGTTTTCGTGCAGACGCAATGTTCAAATATTTTATTTTATTCTTTTTTTTTCGTAAATCCCTGTGTCGTAGTCATACAAAAGTAACAATCTTTTGCATGGTTTTGTGGTTCACTCCAAGTCATGGCTGTTGTAAATGGCACAGACTTATGACTTCCTTCGAGCCAACCTCTTAAAGTTTTTGAGCAATTGTTGCAACATATTTTCGAAAGCCAATTTTTGTTTCCTTCATCGGCAGGAAACACAAATTTAAGTTAATAAGCTCTTTTCACCAGCGTATTTATTGTATTCTATTGAAATTTTGTGGTAAATTCACCACAAATGTAGCAAATCAAATCTGCAGAATTTTTGCAATTTCTTGGCATTTTGTACCTAAAACAAAAAAAAATTGTTATAAAATCATATCAATGTTCTTAACGTATAAGTATTTTTTTGCTCCGTAGTTGAGAATAAATATACATTTCATCTAAATGTATAAATTTTGTGCAAAACTTACCAAAATATCCAGTTTAGAATAGAAACAACCACTATACAACTTTTTAACGTACTGAGCGCCACGAAGTCACAGCAAAAACTATGCAGGCGGATGCGTTGGTGTAAAAACTATGTTAGTTGAAATCTGTCTTTCACATTCAAACCGGTTTTGTCTGTACAGATACGATTTGAATGGATTAAAGTAGCAAGAACGCAACACTACAAATACCGAATTTTAGCAATTAAAAAAAAATTTAAAAATACCTGACAGCAAAAATAGACACCAAATATAGATTCAGAGCGTTGAAATTTTTATATTCATATCATGTACCTGCACCTTCTGTGTATTTAGAGGGAGAACTATTATACTTCTTCTTAATATAAATTAATAGCTTTAGCCCTGGTCAGGCCACGGCTCCGAGAAGATTCTGAAATACAAAGACCCATTTGTATATATTGGCTGTTTCCTAGTTACAATTTTAAGTGTTTATTATTAAACAAAGGGCTTTTTAATAGTACCGCGGCGATCTATGACTTTAAACAAATTTCAATTAAGAATTTTTAAACCTGCACCACCTGTGGATTTGGAAGGAGAAGTTTTATACTTTTTCTTGATATACATTAATGGCTTTAGTCCTGATCGGGCCACGACTTCGTACAGATTTTGAGATATAAAAGCCCGTTTGCATGTATCCGGCTGTTTTCTTGTTATCATTTTAAAAGTTTATTATTAGACAAAGGGTTTTCCGTATGTACGGCGGCGGTCTATGACTTCAAACAAACTTTAATTATCAATCTTCAGCCGTCCCGGCCCCTGCCTTCAAGTAGGACGAACGTGCGTGCCGAGCTATACCTGTGTTATCACAACAGCGGAGACGCAGCCTTGCTTAAGGTCTGGCAAATTTATTTATTTATTAATTTAATTTTAAGTGTATTATTGATCTGGCGTCATAAAGCTGCAAAGGCGAGAGGTCAAGAGCACTGGGCGCCGACAATAAAAATACATCTACAAAATACATCTTATAATTAATCCTGTACTTTAAGTGACAATCTAACATACAAAGGCAAATCACTGTTTAGGCAGCCACGCTGCCTATCGGTAACGGCCATAATAAACCACTACAAGGCACTCGCCAATACCAGCAACAATTCCCAAATAATCCACTCGCAAATAATTCACAAATAAATTACACAAGTATGACGCCACAAAGTTTCAAACCAAGCGATGCTACAACAACCTGTTAATTTACAATTCCCATTCACACAATACCAAGTAATCTCACAGGTTCAGTACTGCTCAGTGCCACAGTCACTTCTAACTCCTCCATTTCAATTACCACAGCACCAGTCTCAAACAAAAAACCAAGAAGACCAATTTATTGATCTAGAGGAATCTAAAAGTGACAAACCCAGCAAAATTACCAACTCCAACAGCTAGCAAATAGTCAAAGGTCACAAACTCAAAAGAATGAGAATCACCCTACGGAACCTGCTCAATTCTTCTTCTTAATCTCAGTTTCTCCCTTGGAGGTTGCTGATCAGCATGGCTATTTTGACCTTTGATATAGCTGCTCGGAATAGTTCGGCTGATGTAAGATTGAACCATTCTCGTAGGTTACGTAACCAAGACATTCTGCGACATTCCTACTCTCTTTCGCCCAGCAATTTTGCCTTGCATAATGAGCTGCAATATCTCATATTTAGAATTGCGGGAAATGTGGCCTAGGAATTCTAATTTTTTTTTCTTAATGGTAGGTAAGATCTCCAATTCTTTGCGCATCCTACCCAGAACCTGCTGATTCGTAATTCGGTCGGTCCAAGAGATTTTCAATAGTCGTCTATAAATCCATAGCTCGAAGGATTCAAGTCTCTATAAAGTTTCTTTATTTAAAGTCCAACCTTCTAGACCATACAAGAGCACTGGGAATATATAACAACGGACCATTCTTGTCCTTAATGCTAACGATAGGTTCTGAGCAGTCAGTAGTTTTCTCATTTTCATGAAGGCTGCCCTTGCTTGTTCTATTCTTGCTAAGATTTCTTCTCTATGTGTGATGTTTTTGTTTACTATCGTGCCAAGGTACTTGTAGTTTTGAACTTGTTCAATAATCCTATTGTCTATGACCAGCTGAGTGTCTGCGGTGTTTCTTTTAGATACTACTAACATTTTTGTTTTACTAATATTAATACTAAGCCCAAATTCTTTACTTGTTTGAGATACTCTATCTACCAGTGCCTGAAGGTCTTTTAGGTTGCTTGCGATCAAAACGGTGTCGTCAGCGTACCGAATGTTATTGATACATTTCCCATTTATTATTAGTCCTGAACTTTCATCTTCTTCGCCGGAATATATATTCGAATAAATGTTACATAACATGGGTGAGAGGATACATTGACACCTTTGAATATTAATTTTAGAGAGTTATCCACTTTTATTTGCAGTTTGACCCAGTAGAGATTGATAATTATTTGTATGTCATGATGGTCTTGTTGAGTTTCTGCAAAATATCAACTAGTTTATCGTGCTTCACGTTGTCGAATGCTTTGCTGTAGTCTATGAAGCACATGTAAATATCCTGGTTTACATCTAGAGATCTTTGTGCTAAGATGTTAAGAGCAAATATGGCTCTCTGGTCCCTGTTCCGTTGCGGAAACCGAATTGTGTGTTTGACATTTCCGCTTCACATTTGCTATATAACCTGGTGTGGACGATTCTTAAGAATATTTTTAGTACCTGACTCATGAGGCTTATGAGTCGATACTCATCGCATCTAAACGCTCGGGATTTCTTAGGGATTCGCGTGGGATAACCCCTGTTTGGTATATATCGTTAAACAAGTCAACAATTATTGAAACTGACTGTTCATCTAATAGTTTTAACAGTTCGCAGTGTATACTTCCCAAGATAATCACATGGCTGAAAAATCAAAACAATTGACTGTTAGTCCGGGGCACCCCTTCAGTGGGGAAACGGTGCGAAGAATCTCCCCGTCAGCCAATCAAGGGAATCAAGAGAATATGTACAGTATACACAAAAACAGAGTCAGAATTGCAACATGGAATGTACGCAGTTTATTCCAAGCAGGAAAACTGGATAACGTTGTACAAGAGATGAGTAGATTAAAACTAAACATTTTGGGTCTAAGCGAAACCCGATGGCCCTAACTCAGGGAAATGTAGTACCGAAAACGGTGTTATATATTATTCAGGGAATACTGAAATAGAGCATTATAATGGAGTTGGTATCATGCTAGACAAAGCTGCAAGTAAAGCAGTAATTAACTTTATACCATATTCGGATAGAATTATGATGATTCAGCTACAAACAGACTTAGGTAAAATGAACTTAATTCAAATATATGCCCCCACTGCTGACAAGAAAAACGATGATAAAATAGAACGGAGCACTTGTTTGATGTTCAATCCCATGTTTGTTCAAGAAATTTTCAAATTCTCTATTGCAGTATTCTTTTCCATTATCAGAACGAATTACCTTTATTTTTCTCTCATGTTCATTCTCTACTTTGTTTTGTAATCTTTGAAAACTTCCACAAATTCAATTTATTTTTCAAAAATAGACATGAACTCGTCTTGTGTAATCATCGATAAAAGTAATAAAATATTTTCCTCCCAAAGATTCTTGCTCCATTGGTCCACATAAATCAGTGTAAGCTGCAAATTAAGATCTTGAACCAATGTTGTTAAAAAAAATCTGGTTTGTTTCCCCGGAGACAGGTAGTACAAGTAATAGAACCTTTATTTTTGTCTGAGAATGGCTGAACTCCTCAGCACCTCCGGCAGCTTGTTAACATCTGAAAATTTAGGTGTCCCATGCGTCTATGCCACAGAACCAAACCACTTTTATCTGAACAAGACAGGTTAGAAAATACCTCTCTGTGTGTGTTCAACAAATATAAATCGTTTACTAGTGTGGCCGAACACAGGAGCTTTCCCTTTTATCATAGATATACAACCTTCATCTCTAAAATTTACATTACAGCCATTTTCACCATAGCACTGACTGACAGGAGGTTTGCAGCAAAGGAAATTATAAAACTTGTCTTACCTGAATTTTGCTTTCTTTATTACCATTTAGCAATAAATTGACCCCTTTTACAGGTAGCGGTGTCTTACTGGGATGGTGGGTATCGGTGGACTTGTAACATCATACATCCAGTCACGTCTATATGTCATGTGCAGGAGCACCCAGTCCCATACCACAGGTCCGGATTCATTGTCTGAGGAGATGCTAAAAAGCTGCAATAAAACCTTTATTTCCTTCTGTATTTTCTACATTCTTCTTTTCGGGCCGACAATTCTTAGCAAAGTGTCCATGCTTGTTACAATTATAACATCGCGGTCCTTTTGGTTGGTTGAATCATGTTGATTTCTTTGAATGACCTGTTTCCTTGTGAAGAATGCTGAATTATCAGAGCATTGAACTTCCTGCAGGAGTTTATATTTAATTGAATCCGCACTTATCTTGATGCCAGAGCTATCCAGTCCCATGATCATGGGCTTATAAGCTTCAGGGAGGCCGGCTAACATCAGTGTAGCGACCCATTCATCATCAATGTCAAACTTAATATTCCTGAGCTTGTGGGCGGTCGACATTATTTTATTCACATAATCATCTACGCTTCGAGAAGAATCCAATGTAGTTGTTATCAGGTCCCTCAACAAGGCTACTCTCCTGTACAACCCGCTGTCATCAAAAGCCTGTTCCAAACTCTCCCAGACTTCTTTACAAGTAGTTGCATTCTGAACATGTACGTAAATGATAGGATTCAGTAATAAAATCAACTTAGATTTCACCTTGGTTTCTTTACTTTGGTTTGTATTGGTACCGGTGACACAACTCCATAAATCGTCGAGTTCGAAATATACATGGACTGCAAACTTCCAACTGGCATAGTTATCTCTTCCAACTAGTCTGTTGATATGACCGAGCACGCCGCCCCGGTTAACCTCAAAATGTATGACGGACAAAAAACACGCCGGCCGGATTTCTTAGTTTATACTGCGTTTACTTTTTCTTCTGTTTCCACAAGTAGCAATCAACCACGCTCTGCTACCATGTTGATATTTAGGTGGAAATAAATAAACGATTATTATGAAAAATGCAACGAACGTGTATTATTGACATATAGTTTAGAAGCGTACAAGTCCATCATAGATAGAGACAGAGTACCTAATTGAATATAGGTGTTGCCAAATTATAATAAATATGGTTGCGTTCTCATTTGCCAACAACAGGAGATGTTTTAAATTAAATTGGCTGGTGCTCCGCCTTGCGGCACTACATCAGCACTACCGCAACCGCATGAACAATTTCCCAAACCTGTATTTTACAATGCTTCAAAGTTTTTTAAATACTATTGTGGCCGCAAAATTACCTGATCCGGCATTCGCTTTAGTGCAAGATCCGGAAAAACCATGAAAACCCGAATTAAGGCAGGCGATTCGAAACCGCTGATGACTCCGAGTCCTCGTAGCATTTACATTGCTACTCCAAGAAACGGACTAATCTACCTTAACCTACGCCGCACTTAGCGTCTGTTAAATTGTCCAAAAAGTTCGCATCTTGCACTTGTACTTATTTTCCCAACCCCCGCGAGCCCATCACAAATTCGCGCCAATCCGTAATCTCGCGCACCGTTCCGCAAAAGCCGTCTACCATTCGCGTAAGCCCGAAAGACTTTCAATCTCATTCCGACTAAATGTCTCAGCTATCTACTCTCCACTAAAGCACAAACTAATTCAACAAACCTTATAACCATTTTTCGAAACTTTAGGACCGAAATTTACAGCAGGCGGTGACTTCAATTGCAAGCGGCTAACCAGTATTAGAGAAAGAGAACTATACAAACTAATTACTGACAATAAACACAGTTTGCTGTCAACTGGTAGTCCAACCCATTGGCGCTTCGATCCGGATAAGATTCCTGACCTACTGGACTTTTTTATTTCAAACGGACTCTCTTCAAACTACATGGACGTTACCCCCAATTTTGACCTGTCTGACCATTTTCCGCCATTAGTCACAATCAGCTCAACCATAATCTACAAAACATCTTGGAGCGGCAGGCATGTAAATAGCCGTGCCCTCTTAAGCAGTGTGGGGAACAAAGTAGAGCCTGTCTCGAAAGTAAGACGCCGAGGCCCAAATCGTCCTTAATCGGCCGGCGCGAAAGCGGATGGGGGCGGCTAGTGATACCAACCAACGAGTAAATTTGCCAAATCGCTCACCTGTAATCGGCTTCGGCTTCGGCTTCAGCGGCGTTGATTTCTTGGTGGCCACCGTGCTATGATATCTTTGTGCCTGGCTTTGCGGGGGAGTTAGCTGCGGGTAGAATATAACGCGACTGCACTTGCCGGGCTTTGCGCCAGGCTTAGCGGTAGATTATTTTGCAGGAAATTTTGATTCGACATTACTTGTCGGCATGCATTTCAAAAGGTGCCGCCGACGGCTTATGTAGGCTCGCTATGTGGAGTGTTATTATGATTAATTGTTATTATATTGTGCTCATGCTTATTATTAGTGAAGTCGACATGAGCCAATTTTTTATATTATTTTAATAAAGTTGATTGTTTGAAATAAATAAATGTGTATATACTAAACCAGTAATTATGCGAAATAAGATTCTAAACAACCCTTGTAGCAATAATTCATTTAGCACATTGTTACCGTAAATATGTCAATAAAAAATAAAAATTGGACACACCATTAATAATATTATTTTATAAATATGATTCTAAAATTGAGAATACCATTTTAACAATTTAAAATAGCAACTAGATAATGACTTATTGAAATAAGTGTTCAAGAAATATTAACAACAGAAGAAACAGTTAAGCTTTCAAGAAAGAAGATTTGGTGGATCAAAATTTTTTTTTAAAACTTAAAAATAGTTTTTTACTCGGTCGTGCATATGTCACATTCAAAAACTTTTTTAACAATTTTTATGTTAGTCAATGTATGGGCAACAGTTAAGCAAATAAAAGAATTGCTTAATAAAATAATTTATAGTATATAGTTATACAGCTCTGTTAGCGAAAAAAAGGGATTTGTTTTTAATTACAAAATAATTACATAAAACAAAAATTTTGGTTAGTAAAACAAGAGAAACATCCCTTCTTAAACCAAAATGCAGAGTGCATAAAATTGGAATAAAAATCAATTTTCATTTGGTTAATACCGGGTTTTGGGTGGAAAAACAATCCCCATTGAAGGGCTGAAACAACCTAAGATGTATGTATGCAAAGGAAGTGAATCCGTTGGATAGATGGAAGTTATCTTGTCTCCAGATGCACAGACAGACAGACAGGATGATAATCTCATTAACTTTCTATAGCGTCGCGCAGTCGAAAGTTAACAAGCTAAACTTATATCGGTGGCTATGGGTGTTTTAGCATTAGCTGCCTTAAGCGCGATTATTTCTTAGACGCTCAGCAAGTCATTAACTTGTAAAGAAATAGCTATCTTCCTTAGTCACCGTATTAGTTGATCAAAATCAACGCTGAGTCAGTTTGGCCTATCTTTCCAATTTGCTGCCCAAAATCGACGATACCTATAGACTGCGTAATGGCTCCATGACTCCTTGTTTTTCAATACCAGTAATAATATTCTCTCTTCGTATTGGTTAAGCAATTCTGGTTTTAACTTTTTTGTCGTGCTTTAAGTACAAAGGTCCGCTGTAGAAAGTTAATAAATTATATTATGTTCTATATGGGCAAAATGAAACTAGCATTGTAGTAGACAACAGTGTACTGAAATATTATGATTTTGATTGCCCAAAAATTTTTACTTAGCAATATCGCTGTAAAAAGTCAAAATAGCACTTTCTACAGATTTATCGCATATTTTGAGAGTTGTGAGCACGACTTTAAATAAGGTTTTAAACCGTCTTATAAAAATAACCTCTCTTTTAAAATCAAGAATTATAATATAATTTTATTTAAGCAATATCATGCATATGGTAGTTAGCTTTCTTATCGCATTCTGTTTATTGGTGACTCGACGTGCAATGCTCTAATCATGCTGTAAGAATTCAAAACATCTCAAGATAATGAGTAGTTTATTCTCGGAAGAACCCCGCATCGCCAGTTTAAATAAACAGCAATAAGTTTGTCGCTCACGTACAAAATTGTATGTCATCATGTACTAGTGTAATAATTAGCAACGAAAGACAAGGGTGTAAATATAATTAATTAGTAAACTAGCTATGAAGATCAATAATTTATGAAATTGTAGCACATAATATGCCGTTTATCCAAAAGTTATCTAAATCTTTTGATGTAATACATACCACAAATATCACTTTTTCCATATATAGTACAGTAATATTTTACATAGTCCGGTTTAGATCGGTGCAGATTCATTATGGCCCAATTTAAAAATTTCAACACAAATTAAATTTTAATTGAACAAAATAAAATTTAAAATATTTCTTCTACATAAACATAGACCAATTTTCTCCTTTTACGGTAAGTCTCTTTTTGTACGGTTTATTTTTATACAGCTTTAAAGTTATGCAATCAAAGACTTAAATAAAAAATTATTCCATATGCAAAGACCACCACTATCACAGTGTCCGTCACCGATTTCAATAAAACTTAGATATGTTCTAGAAGGCAAAAAATAATAGACATGTATTGTTTTTTATCTGCCCATAATCATTTTAAAGGGGTAAAAACCATATAAAAACAGTTATTTGGAATATCTCAAGTTAAATTTGAGATATTTTTAGAAAAAATGATATTAATTGTTATTGAAAAGGGAAAAGAAATTTGCTAGTTTCATCCCCGAAAAATTTACCCCTTATTTTTTCTAAGGAAAATCTTTATTTTTTTATGGAGTTTTATTCTAAAAATTGCAAGATCCGTTAGAATTAATTTTTTTATAAAGGGTGTAGTAAATCAAAGTTTACGTATTTTAGGATTTTAAAAAAATAATAAACAGATAATAGTGGAGACTAAGACATTCCTTACCAGTGACCGACATACCACATTGTGCAAATGGTTGCATTAGTTTTGAAGCTCATTTGCTGAAGTTTCTAATAACATATATAATAATGACAACAAGCTTAAATTATCCAAGAATTGGAAGAAAACAAATCTACAGGAGAGATAACAAAATACTTTCAATCTATTAACGTCAATAAAGAAATAGAAAAGCAGTTCAATTGATATCAAAGGAATGTCCATTTAGATCCAACCAAACTAACTAATATGACAATTAGTTGTGAATTTGCCATAATTGAAATAGCATATTGTATATCGGTTCAAGCGCCTAAGCCCAGAAAGCACCACATTTTCTATCGACATTAATAAAATAAATTTCTAATCAATTTCGTAAAATAACTTCACATAATGGTAAACAAATACCTAAAGATTGGCTTATTTGGAGCGATAGTAGGCAAAAATTTTATTTTCCTTGTAGATTTTTTAATAAAACTTTGGAATGTCATACATACAGGTTTCTTTTCAAGTTGATGTATTTCATAAAACAGAAATGTAAAAAATCATACGAAAATATTCCAGAACATCAAAATAGTATTACAGTCAACCTTTCTATAACGCGGTTAATTCGTACCGTGTTATACGGAAATCGTGTTAAGGTAAACTTAGATGTAATTTGTATGAATATACACATACTTTCTGCATTGCATATTTATAAAATACATTGTTAAAACATCATGTTACAATAAATACGGTTAAGAAATAAAATTTTGTATATTTTTAGATTATTTTTATTTAAGAGTTCATATGAAAAAATTATAAAACAAAATAAAGCAAACTATAAATTTTTTTAAGTAAAACAAAGTATTAAAATCAAAGGCTTTATTAACATTCATACGCATATAATTTTTTTTCTTTTAAGGAGGCGAAAGTTCAGTTCGCATATTTTTATCTTCGTTTGCAAATGTAATTTTATTTTGTATTTTTATCAAACCTCTATATGAAGCTAAACAATTTTTTTTTTTAACTTTGCACTGTATACTGTTGAAGGGTAATTTTTAAAAAATAAAGCTCTAATTCTGTAACCAAAACTAGTTCTTTTTCTCATAACTTAAATTAAAGTTTTCATCTAATTGATTATTTATATTTTCACCTAAGAATCCATTTGAGATAAATGTGACACCAAATACCTTTAATTTCTCATCGTCTGAAGTTTTTTACTGAAGAATTTTTTCTATATCTTGATGTTTTACATTTTGAAATCCTCCACCACTTGTCTGAGAAGTTATATTTACTCTTTCTGCAACTGGGGGTAAGATATTAATTTTTCTTTAGACCATTTCAGGTAAAAGATCTTTACAACATTTATTAAGTGTTCATGGTTTAATCTATGTACAAGTTGAGAGCACAAATTTAATACAATATAAAAATGAAAATTATTTCCATATTTCTATAAAGATTTTATTTGTATCTTTCTTTAATTTATCGAAAATTGTTTCAAAAAATTGGCATGTATAGTACGTTTTGCAAGTTTGGATAATACGTTGGTCCAGTGGTATACAATTTCTATATTTATATGATTTAGTCCCTTGGTGTGGTCACTAGTGATAACACTAAGCAACACACTTTAAAACACAAGTTTTTTTCAGTAATAGCATTTAACTGCAAAGACAAAGCAATTAAAAACAGTCCTCAAATATATTTTGAGTCATTCGCGCCTTTTTATTTGATCAGCAGAATACAGGTAACTGGCATTTATCAATATTTTTTATTACTTGAGTTGTTAAACCACCAGTTATTAACATTCGTTTTATCATCACAATCCCTCACATGTTGCTACACATATGAAGAGTGATATGTTGTTTAGAAGTCTTATGCTATGGTGCATGATTTTTATTTATCGAAATGTTAATTCGAGATGATAGTTTCTTCCATTATAATGCCCTCATTGGCGTTTAATGTTTGGCCTGCCGTATTATCTCCTTCATTGATATTTTCAAATAGTTTCAGCTTAAACTTATGGGCAGCCTTCTCTCCTTGAAATTTCATATTTTTCAAGTGCCGTCTCCGTTTCGAAGGTTGACAATCATCATAGCTATGATTGAAGAGGCTGATCTAAACAATTGGATCGTTGTACAATTACATCAGACTCTTAAATTCTTTAACCATGAGTGCCGCTTTCTTCCTACGTTTCTTTTTCCTTGGATCATCCTTTGTATTATTAGTTGAGGTAAATGGTATTTTTCTCCTTTCATTATATGACATAAGTATTGTAATTTTCTTTTTTTAATGGTGATTATAATTTCTTTTTCATTCTTCTCAATACTTTTATATTTGTTACTCGATCAACCCACGGTATTCTCAATATTCATAGTTCAAATGCTTCCAGATTTTTAGTTTTTGTTTGTTTTAGCGTGTATGCTTGATAACACATAACATCTTAATAATATTATTTTTAATTCTAAGTTAAGATCTCTGCTACAAATAACGGTTTTTATTTTTATAAATGTTGCTCTGACTTTCTCTATTTTTTATTTTAATTCTATTCAGCAATAACTATTTTTATTTAAAAGTGTACCAAGACGAATGTGTTTTCTACTTTTTCTATCGTTTTGTCATGTATGTAGATGTCTCCATTATTTCGTATTGTTTTGGTTACTATCATAAATTTGGTTTTCGTTATATTCAAAGACAGTCCATATTCTTTGCTTGCTTCTACTACTTTATTAAGTACCGTCTGTAAATCTTCAAGGTTGGTAGCTATTAACGTTGCATCATCTACACATCTTATATTATTAGTATTCCGTTAATTCTAACTCCTCTATTTTCGTCACTTACAATAGAAAATTTTAGCTTGAACCCTAAAATGTTTACTTTTATCATTTAATTACTTAATTTATATAAAAGTCAAGAATCTGACGAAATTCTAGGGTGGGTAGACATTCTGGCCTATGGTCTTGGAGGCTGTTAGCATGATATTATATAGAAATAAAATTAAATAAGATTAAATTTTATTTAAAAAATAAAATATTAATAACATTAACGTATGTACAGAAACCCCGGAAATCTGTGGAACCGGACTTTCCACTTTTATTGTGTTGTTGACCACTGTTT